>JAQZBX010005844.1:0-38763 GCA_029593785.1 Cabassous unicinctus
CAGACATCTACACACCGATGTTCATAGCACTGTTATTTACAATTGCCAAAAGATGGAAACAACCCAAGTGTCCATCAACCAAGGAATGGATAAACAAAATGTGGTATATACATACGATGGAATACTATCCTGCGGTAAGAAGAAATGAAATTGGGACACATATGATAACATGGATGAACCCTGAAGACACTATGCTAAGTGACGTAAGCCAGACACAAAAGGCCAAATATTGCATGTTCTCATTAATATGAACTAAATATGTAGAATAAATGCATGGAGTTAAAACCTAGAGTATAGATTATTAAGAGATAAGAGGAGGGTTGAGAAGAACTCTTGATGCTTAATGTATGTAGAAGTTTTAATTAACTTGACTGTAAAATTGTGGAAATGGATAGAGTTGATAGTAACACTTCATAGTGAGTAGCAGCTGGTTTATAAATGGAATTGTGGCTGAAAAGGATAGTCTGGGGAAGTAAATATCAATTGAAAGAAAACTAGAGAATAATCTAGGGACTGAATAACACAGTGAACCCAGAGGTGAATGAGAATTGTGATTGATGGTACAGATGCAAGAGTGTCCTTCTGTGAGCTAGAGTGGATTTACATCACTATTGCAGGGTGGTGGGAATGTGGAGAAGCATGGAAAAAGTACAATTGGTGTGATCTGTGGACTGTGGTTAACAGCAATATTATAATATTCTTGCATCAATGCCAAAGATGTACTGTGTTCATAATGGGGGGTGTGGAAAAAGTGTGCCAAATGTATGCTGTGGACCATGGTTCGTGTTACGTAATAGTCTGATATTATTCATAATTTGTAACAAATATTCCACCACGGTTTTGTGTGTTGGTGAAGGGGTTTTATATGGGAATTCTATACATGTGCATGATTGTTTTGTAAGTTCACAACCTCTGTAATAAAAATACATTTTTTTAAAAATAGGGTGGGTTAGGGGGAAAATACACCAATAGAAATAGGGACTATAGTTAATTGTAATATCTTGATGATGCTCTTGCATAGCTTGTAACAAAGTTTCACAACAGTGCAAAATGTTGGTGGAGGGGTGATATATGTGACGGTTGTATGACGTTATGCATATTTATTTTGTAAGTTCACAACCTTTACTATACATTTATTGTTTATGCACGTTCATGTATGAATGATAAACTTCAATAAAAAATATATTAAAAATAAATAAAGGAAAAATAGGGGCACATGTGACTCAAGTGGTTGAGCACACACCTCCCACATGACTGATCTCAGGTTCAGTTCCTGGTGCCTCCTGAAAAAACAAACAACAAGCAAAACAAACAAAAAAAGACCAACTGAGGGAAGCTGATATGGCTCAGTGGTTGAGCTCCAGGTTCCCACATAAGAGTCTCAGATTCAATTCCCAGTCCCTGGTACCTCAAAAAAAAGTGGGGGGGAATAATAATAATAAATGTTAAACATCATATTGGAGTAATCCATGAACATAATTTTTAAAGGAAAAAATAAGGAGCATGCATAAGGAAATGCAAACATTCCCGGATCCACTCTTCCCACCTCTATTCCCAGTCCCCACAGGGAACTAGGTTTCACTCTTCTAACAAGTTTTTGTTTTTTCATTCATCGCTAAATACCTCCAAGACTGAATAACATGAGTAAACTAATATAATTTTAAATTTACCCATTTCAAACATCATCTACTTACTTCCAACTATGCAAGATAGGATTCAATTACATAGCACTGTAAATCTCTCCCCTATTCCTTCTATTGGAGCAAAATCACTATTAACAATTCATTTATCTGTTACTTTTGTAATTTTACATCACATGTTTTAATTTGTATTTCTTGTTCACACAAGTAGAGATTTTTTTCCCTGGATTTCTTACTTTTCACAGTGAAGAGTTCTGTAATCCTATTTCATCACCAAACTTCCCTCCCTCTACTCCTGACTTCTTTCATCTGCCCATATATGTTATATTTCCTAGTTTGATGATATTCAAATTGTTTTGCAGTCATAGATGCACAGAAGTTTGCTACCTTATGAGGTGAGTCCAAACATCTCAGTCATTATGACTTGGTAACAGCAAACCTACATTTTCCTTTTCCTATAGTTGTGGAGTTTTTAAAAAATCATTTCATAAGGTCCCTAGCTGGCATTTTTTTTCCTTATAATTTTGCTTTTGCGTTCCTTTAAGCAATGTCACAATTTCAAGGTGGTAGCAAACATCTGGAACCCCCTATTTTCCTTTACACATTTCTCTTGGATCTTAGGCCTTCTGCTCTAATCTGGCCTATTCATTCTCTAAGCTTCAGATATATCTGGCATCCTGGGATTTTGTTTCACTGAAATCCTGGATTAGATCCACTTTTTCTTGAATTACAGTTTCCTCTTTCTTTTGTTAAAGGATATCCTATAATAATTTTTTTCAGAAAGACAGGTGGAAGAAAAATTTTTGCATTATTTAAGATCTGAAAATACCCTTATTCTATGGTGTATGTAGAAAGTTTCTGGACAATCAAATGAGAAAGATAGCCAGAAGAAACCAAACAAGATGCTAACAAACACCAAAGACACATTTTAAAATCCATGGATGGAAATGAAAATATTTAGTGTGCTCCAGAAAAGAACTGAGGAGAACTCAGATATCTCCAAGTGGAAATTCTTGAAATAGCAGAGGTAAAGAACTTGTTTGGGATCACTCAAATATGTAGAAGTAGGAAGAACCCTGCCTGAGTGAAAGCTTTAGCTAGAAAAATTCCAAATCAATAAAATGATGTAGTGAGTCTTCCCTCACCAGGGAAAGTGCCTCAGCTGGACCACTTAGATAGCACATGTGTCCACTGCAGTTCAGGGAGACTTAGTGTGCAGGTGTCTGATTTTTACCTAGAAATTCTAAAGAGGTAGAGATGCTTGTAATGCCTCCTTATCCTGTCTTTCTTAGTTGTAAGTTTCCCTTTGTGTCACCACCCCAGTTATCCCTGTCCTGGATATAACCTCAACCAGCAGGACCTGTACCTCCATATGGATTGGATGATAAGAGCTGCCCTTAGCTTCTCCAAATGGTTTTTGCCCTTCTGCTCTTCTCACGGTATAGTTCTAAATTTCCAATCCTCATTATATGTGGGAAAGCCCTCCCCTTCCCCATAGGTCATAATAAAGGCAAGACGCCAGGACCCGTAGGTGATTCTTCCCTGCCCCCTCCACAGACCCTAGCAGGAGTCTAGGTTAGGTAAGCCCCAGGCCCTTCTGCTGTCCTCATTCTTCCCTTTACCCCTCCAGGGCTTTTGATCTAGCAAAGCCATCCTCTCCTGCACTCTAGGCTGGCTGCCTACCTGTGTTTGAGCTTCATCACCCCAACAGTTTCCACATAACATCCAAAACAATGCAGTGGCTGGCAGCTGCTTTGAAAGAAGAACAAATGAGCTTCGGCTGTATTGGGAATGGCTAGCACTCTCAGAATTTGTTGAAACAAAAGTACAACCTGATTTTGTAATGCAAAGGGGCTAAGGAAGAATTAGGTGACCAACAAGAATAGAGATTAATTCATGCTTCCCCAGAGATCGACAAATGAGTGATCCCCAGTGACAGAGGGAATTTCAGAAGAATACACACACACACACACACACACACACACACATGAAAAAGTGACCTTTCAATCACCTCCCAAATCGAGAGAACATTGGAGCTAGATCACAACAATACCAGAAAGAACTTTCCTACTGCTTTCTTCTTCTCCCTCCCCTATTCTGATCTTTGAATGGTATACTCTAAGAAAGGACTTGCTCTTAATCTTAATCCACATTCCTACGGGTATGAAACCACTTGTAAACAGCATCTTTGAGCACGTTAAGGTGAACCAGGGAATGGACTCATTTGTGAATAAGGTCATCTAAGATCAGATTAAAGTATGGCCTAACTGAATTAGGGCAGGCCTTAATTCAGACTACTAAAGACCTTACAGGGAGAAAGCCACAGGGAGAGGAACTAGAAGCTTGAAACTGTAAACTGGAAGAGCAGACACAAGGAGAGAGAGAGCGCCATGTGATAGGAGGCAGAGATGCAAGCCAAGGAACCCCAAGGATTGCAGCAAGCCAGCACCAGAAAGTTACAGACTTTGAGGGGAAAGCAAGGCCTTGCTGTTGCCTTGATGTTGGACACCTGGTCTTCCAAACCTGAGCTAATAAATGCTTGCTGTTTAAGCCAGCCCATTTATGATATTTGTCACAGCAGGCTGGCAAAGTAAGACAAGTGGTAAGAAAACATAGATTATGAGGGAAAAAAAGAGAAGCAGCATTAACATTAAAGTAAAATTGAAATTTTGAATATTATCTGAGAGTGGACTTTTAAATACTGAGTCTATGCTTTGTGATGTGAAGCAACAGATGAACTATCTCCATTACATAAAAGTGACCACAAAATGCCAACCCTTTATCCTGGGTAGGATAAGAACTAACCCTAAGTAGCAATTTCAATGGAAACGGGGAGGCATAATAAAGTTGCTTTAGACTAAATCCTACAAGTTGTGCTTTTTTACAGCAATGTGCGCTTTAAGACTCAGAAGGGATGTTGGAGTAAATGACTTTTCAAGCAAATTTCAACTCTTAAGTTTCTAAGTTTCTAATTTTATAATTTATTCCATTTGGGTATCTACATTATTTCAAGAGTATAAATAAGGAATATATACAAGAAATAAATATAATTTTGAAAAGTTGTGTGCAAATATATTTTAATTGAACATAATTTCTTTCACCGGTTAAATTAAAAATTACTTTATCTTCACTTCTAAGATGTCAGATGAATAAGCATTCATCTTGATATAAGCATTCCAACTTTCACAGAAATAGAGTGATCACTAGATACCACTCATCTGCAGATCTGTGGAGAAGGATGAATTGATCTCTATGCCTATTCCTATTGGTCACCTAATCCTTCTTCAGCTCCTTTGCATCTCTCTCAAAATAACCTTGAGACTTTAAAAGACCTTAAATATGTGTACAATTGTCCGTGTCCATTGTTTCTATCAAGAGTCAACAGGAAAGCATATCATATGGTGTGACCAAGACTCAGTATCACCAGCAAATAAAGGAGCATTTATTGGTGGGAACACAGGTAGTCACCTGGCAGTAAAACAATAATCAAAAATATCATTTTCCTTTTATCTTCCTACAGTTTATGAAATCATTGTCCTTTGGCCTTCCGTGCAACCCTTTCCTTTCTTAACCATAACAGTTTATATGTTTGTTTATATTTTCAAAAGGGATTTAAGGCACCTTAAAATAAAATGCATGCATACAACAAAGTTCTGAAAAACATAAGTAATATACGAAAGACACAAGAAGCAGTAGGACAAAGCCAAAGTGCTAAGCATGCGGTTTGATATAATTATTGTGATTGCCTATTCAATTTTGCTCTGAGTTTCCTCAGATGCAAGAAAACCAGTATGTTGAATACTTCAAGTATTGGATAGAAAAAAGAAAATCAATTCTGAGGGAGAAAGAGAGACAAAGACAGAGAATTGCAAAGTGATAGAGAAAATAGGCATATATGTTTCTTCCCTGGTCATAAATCCTAAAAAGATTTAAAAATGAGACCTTATACAGAGAATAATGGACAATGTATTTTTTTTACCACAATTATCCACCAAATAACCAAATCCAAAGACATAATATGTACATTTAATTCAGTGAAGGTGACTCTTCGAGGGCTAAGTTAATGTGAAACAGTTATGTAGCTTCTAGTTCTCTGTGTTGACTCAAGGATAGAAGTGTAGATTACCTAGGGAAATGAGTGGATCATATGTTCCTTAGACTATTGTACTTAAGTGGCACTGCCCTCAGTTGGAACTTTAAGCAGGAGTTGATTCGCAGATGGCTTGTTGCCAAGCATTCCAGCAAGAATCTAGGCCAACGCGATAGTTCAGTACCATGTGGGTGGGCAGGGATGCTGATGCCGGTGCTCCAAGAACTAGGCTTTGAGAGATCCGGCCTGGGCAATAAGTGCCCACCACATTCATAAATGGAAGTTCTTCCATTTCCTACGTGTCTCCCAGAAGTATATGGATTCTTTCCAAGCTCTAAGTTATTAAAGTTACCTTAGTTTGACAACAAGGACACATGTTCCCAACCTTATCTTGTGAAAAGGCTTGTAATTTCAAATCTATCAAAATTTAAAGCCTTATTTCCAGAAGCAAATTTATGTCAATTCAAAATTTGGAAGCATAGCATAAATTACAAATAATTTTCAAGTGTTCTGCTCCTTCTCTAATTTTACAAAATAAAAGCACCTTGGTATTATAAGACTTATAAAGCTATTAAAGTCAAACTCCCTAGGTAACCTGCATTATTTTTTTAAAAGTGTATTTGTTTGAAAGTATTGTGAATATGTTAATGTATTTTAAAAATCAATTAAACTTAATCTAAACATCTCAAGAGAGAGGAAGCTTTACTCAGTTTTCATCTAAAACCACAGACACAAAGTCCTTAGTAAATGCATTTTCATGCTGTGCTGGGAATATGTAATGTCTGGGAAATCTCCTTAAATGTCATCCAGCAAAGTGCAAATCCAGCATATTGTTTGGAAGAACAAATGTTTGAATGTCTAATACACCCAGATTAATGGCAAGCTGTAGTGTTATGAAATGATGCTATTATGCCAAGAGAGGATGCTAACCAGATGAACTTACAGAATAACATAGAAAATCTGATTGGAAGGTCTTTGGTTAGAAATGGACCGTATAAACCTACTAGGACTCTCTTAAGTAAAAAAATAATCAAAAGTCCAGAAAAGTGTTTCATATTGCATTCTAAAAGGAGGACATAATCATGTTTTGACAGCTGATCAGAACCATATAGAACCAAGTTGTTTACCAGCTCTAATATACCCCCAGCTGTCTAAATAGTTCCAAAAGGGACAGAAAAGTAAAAACGTCTTCTGATAAACAAGGTCAACCTAACAAAATGAAAACAGCTAGACCAAATAAATCCATTAAGCATTTTATTATATGAAAGCCAAAATCTCCCTTCCCAAAAAAAGTCATCTCCCTGCAGCACATTTCTTCTCTGAGCACTTTTGCTTCTATAACCTGAAAAATATCTGAGTATTCTCTGATTCTATCTCCCACTTAATGAGCTCCCAAGTAATTACCAAATCCCTATTGCATACAATGTACTGCAATATAGTCTAGGGAAGAAACAAACTTAGTTGCAAGGCACACTTTTATATCAAATAGCAACCTGGTGAACAACTAAAAACATCAGGAATGCCACTGTTTAAAAATAAAAACTGTAAAAATGTGAAAAAAACAAGTATACAAAAAATAACAGCTGCTATAATAAAAAATTATAGATATCTTTTTAGTTTCCAAAAATTCTATAATTAGAATTATTTGATTTATATAAATGAATATTTTTAATATTGCAATATAGTTGGGAGAACTATACGAAAATACACAAACTGAGTCAAGAAAAGTATCCAAAAGTAGCACATCAACATGTGCCAAATAACATACTATAAAATAAAGACAAAACTGTTGAGTAGGTATTGATCAAAGTTGATTCAGGGTAGCTTCCTGAAGGAAGTGATTTTCTGGGCTATAATTATCCCACAACAGAGCATGATAAATTTATGAGGATACCAGAAAATCTGGAGCAAATGCAATATGAGTTCTGAGAATGCTGAGTCTGCAAGACAGAAGACAATTTCCTATACACTGCAAGAGTATATAGGAAAAAATAATTTTTTTTTTTCAAGAGCAGTTGTGGGATGGCAGGAAAAGGTTTGTGCTAGGAATTAAATGAGCTGGCTACTTTGCCGTTCTTGTCATTTTTGTGACTTTGGGTTATATAAATGAATTGTCAGGATCTCAATTTCCTCATCTGAAAAATTATGACAATAATTATACATAGCCTCTCACTTTCCTTTTTTATTATAAAGGCCAAATGATATGATGTTTCTTAATAAGAAAATGAAAAGTGCCACTTTTGGGCAAAAGGTTTTTATGAAGAATATGTTAATATGCACCCGTCAAAATTTTCCCACAGCCCAATCCTCAACTTTAGGCTCTTCTCACTCTCCAATATCCTCTCAGCTAAACCTCACTCACACCCATAGTTTCAGCCACCATTTATATCCTGATGGTTCTCAAATCAATATATGTAACTCAGATCTAACTATTTATTAGAAATTGCCACATAATGATCAAATGCCTTTAAACTGTACATGTCCAAAACTGAATTCACCACCTTTCCTCTAAAATCTGCTCTATACCTGGTTCAACCTATATAAAAGAAATGCAGTGTCAGCATGATGCCTGTCTTAGGTCAGGTTCCCCAAAAGCAGATCCTGAGATGAGTTTTCACATGCAGTGATTTATTAAGGAAATGCTCCCAGGAGAAAGCTATAAGGGAGTAGGGGAAAAAGGAAAGGGCAAAGGAAGATGCCAAGCAAAAGTACAATTTCAGAAAAGTTCTAGTCACAGCCTAATTCCACAGGGGAGCTCTGGAGTGTATGTTACATTTCTCGGTTTGTGCCTAAGGGGACTGAGCTTTCACATTCCTGTGCAATTGATCATTGGCTAAAAGCTACCTAGATATTGGGGTGGGGTAACATAAACTCCCAAGCACTCCCAGTCTTTTGATTCTGTGGGCAAAAGCCTCCTGGAACTATTAAACAGTCTCTCAAAGAGTATCTCACACACTACATTAGAAGCAAGAGAACACAGAAGATGGGGGAAGAATGCAGAGATCTTAGGGGATCCAGGTATGGTTAGTCCATTAGTGTTCACTGAAATTTCCAAATCAGAAACATGTGAGTCACCCCTAGAGACCTAACTCTCATTCCACCTACAGATCCTATTACCAAGTCTTTTCTCTCAATTTGATTCTGACCGCTCCTTTTCCTTACTTTGAACCCTCATTACTTCTAGTTGATACTCCTGGACCAGGCACGTACCTGGTCTGTGTGCCCCTTCTGAATCCCCCCACTAATCTATCCTACAAGTCACAGGCAGACAGATTAAAAATAAATAAATAAATCCTATTTGTCACTCCCCTACTTGAGATCTTTAAATATCTCTTAAGAGAAAATTAAAATTCTTTAGCTTTACATGCCTGGCCATTGATGTTTTGACCTCTAATTTCATTGTCAGTTCAGCGGTTCTCAAACTTTTTTGTCTCAGGATCTTTTACACTCTAAAAAGTTATTCAGTACTCCAAATAGTTTTGGATTATGTGGGTTATAACTACTGATAGTTACTGTATTTGCACTTAAAACTGAGAAAAAAAAGTTTGAAATATACATTTACTATTTTAAAACAAAATAATAATCCTATTACATGCTAATGTAAATAATATATTTACATTATAAATATATTTATATGTTTCCAAAACAACAACAAAAAAATTAATGAGAAGAATGTTTAAGGTTTTTGGCAGATTTCTTTAAGGTATGGCTAAACAGAAGCAACTGGATTTTCATACCTGCATTCAATCTGTTGCAATATGTTGCTTTGTTTGACATGTATGAAGAAAATCAGATAGGTATTTGGAAAAGGGAGGAGTATTTTAATAGGATTTTCAGGTAAATGTGGATATTATTCTGTGACACAATATCAAAACTTGACAAAGTGGTATTTTCCTAAATGTTAATCTATATCAATAAGATTTTCATATTGTTTCATTAAAATTTTTCATTCTACCTTGCATTTTGAGTAAATCTTTTACTCATGCATAATTTGTAACACCATGTATTGATCATTTGAAAAATATTGGTTCACTGAGTAATGTAAATTTTCCAAATATTGACTCTTATTATTATGTAATATCAAGAATCACATTTGTTAGTATCACCACTGATTTCATCAGAAGCGTCCTTAAATATTGAGAAGTCAATCTCAACTTCCACAATTCTCAACTTCATTTGAAAGCTCAAATTTTATCCTTATCATTGTTTTCCCTGAAGTGATAGAATTACTGCATTCATTTTTTTTCTTTTTTAAGATTTATTTTTTTTTATTTATTATTTATACCCCCCTTGCTGCTTGTGCTTGCTGTGTCCATTCGCTGTGTGTTTTCTCCGTGTCTGCTTATCTTCCCCTTGCTGTGAGGTCCTGCTGCATCAGCTCCTCGTGGGCCGGCCTGCCCTCACAAGGAGGCCCCGGGAAGCGAACCCAGGGCCTCCCATATGGTAAACGGGGGCTCTATCAACTGAGCCACTCCCGCTTCCCTACTTCATTCATTTTTGACAAAATATTAGTGAAATACTCAGCTTTGAATTAATATAGCCATTCTTTCCATTAAAAATAGTGTTCTGTGAAAAAAAGTGGTTAGTTCAGCTTGTAGCTCAATTGCACTATACTTTTTCTCAAGACAACCATGGTATTTAAGTATTCAACATACTTATTTCATTGCACAGAACATTTAAAAAGTTATGTTCTTGGTTGAGATTTAATACAGTTAATAATTGTCATTAGTTGTAATTACATGGATTGTTTATTCAGGTTAAAAAAATAATTGTATGTGCTTCATCAAACATATTCTTAACTGAAATTTTTAGTTTTTTTACCATAAGTATGTGATGATGAAGAAAACAATTAATATTAGTACAATTCAGTGACATTGCCTTAATTTGTGACATGAGATTAGCTATTTGCCTACTGTTGCTTTTGTACCATCAGTGCAAAGGTCAACCCAGTAAAAAAAGCAAATAATATTTTATAATTATTTGGAAAATGATTTTCACATGCAGATCCTATGAAAGGTTCTCAAAATTCCCCAAAGTTCCAGGATCACACTTTGACAATCACTGCTTTAGCTCATCTCCTAACATTCATCACCACAAACCCTAGACCACATCCCAGGTTTTATTGTAAGTCATAGCAAACCATCATGGAGACAATCCTACTCTTATTCCTAGACATTCCATGTTAAAGCCCCATCATGCCCTGAGAGTTTTTCTCCTAAATAAATCTTCATCTGAAAAGCATAAACTTGTCTCCATGCCAAGTATAATCCCAAATTTAAGGGAATATATGTCCAACACACATAAATATGCCATCCATTTTCCATCCCATGGTGGGGGTGGGGAGGGTAAGTTAAATAACCTCCCTTCTATTCTACACTGCCTTCTCTACCTTCTCTCCCATGGTCCTCCTTTGGATTTCAGTTCCTCCTGGACACAAAGAAAATGGTACTCTTTGAGCTTGAATTGTGAGAATTTAACAGCTTTGTTCTTAGAAGGGGTAATCTCAATTTTAATCTCTGCACAATGTAGTAACCTGTACATACAAGAAAAAGCAACAATTATCACCAATAAAACACCTATTATACTCTGCTCTTCTGGCCATAAAAACATTGTCTTATTCCTGGTTTAGCTAAGCAAGAACCATGTTCTTAAATGGAAATAAGAATAAAGAAGGGGAGTGGATTAGTCAGCCAAAGAGGTGCTGATGTAAAGTACCAGAAATCTGTTGAATTTTATAAAGGGTATTTATTTGGGGTATTTACAGTCACAAGGCCATAAAGAATTCAACTCAAGGTACCATAAGAGGTACTTCCTCACCCAATCTTTGTTGTCACATTTTGAAGCAAGATGGCAGGCGATATCTGTGAGGGTTCAGCCTTCCTCTTTCCTCTTAAGGCTCCGTGGTCCCAGCTCCTTCTGATCTCAGCTGCAGGCTGGCATAGCTAGTCTCTCTTCCTCTGGGGCTCATTTCTTTCCCGGCTCAGCTGCTCTGTTCTCTTCACAAGGTCAGCTGTAAACTATTAGGTTCATCTCTCTTCCCAGAGCTGCAGGATCCTCTGTGTTCTTCTTCTCTGTGTATCCGCTTCTGTGTGAGAGTCTGTTTTATCAGCCTACCAAGGGCCTGGGACTCAAAACTGAGTTGCACTCTAATGACGTGGTTGAATCAAAGCCCTAATCTTAACATAATTTAATCAGATGTCTCAACTGAATCTAATATAATCAAATGGTTATCAGGTCCAGAGGAACATACCAGTTTACAAACATAATCTATATCTCTTTTTGGAATTCATAAATAATATCAAACTGCCACAGGGAGAGTGGAGTCTGTGTGCTTTGGAGAAAGCAAGGTCCAGGTGAAAGCAGGGTTAGGAGTGAGTAGAACTAGAAGCCTCCCCACCAACACTCTGGCTTACAAGATACAGGGAAGATGCCCCTGGGTCCAGCTTTACTAGAATTGGGCTTCTTGATCCACATACCCCTACTGAGTGTAGGATTTTGTGTTCTTCTTTTTCCCTCCCTCTTTATAGAGTAAGGACATGTGGAGAGTTGGGAGCCCAATGTACTTCTTTCAAAAGCACCCGGGATTGTATCACATCACAGTCATAACTCCACAGACCTCTTCCATTCATGACCCCTGCTTCTATTCAGATCACTTCACCATCTTAGCTCAGATGTCATCCGTAATCCCTCAGATCTCCAGTTTGACTTATATCAGTGCTGCCCCCTATTTCAGAGACTCTATTAGCATAACACCCTGTGTATGCTTCTTTCAAAGCATGGAGCACATTTACCCTAATCATTGATTTGCTTGTTTATTCTTCCTCCTACACTCTAAGTTCTTTGAGGTCAGACACTGTGGCTTTGTTCATTTTGTATTCCACTATGTGCCAACCCATCTGTCTGTGTGGCAATAGGAAAAAGATGAGAAGTATTTGTTGGCAAATGCTAAATATTTGTTGATAAATGTTACATAGCTATATGTCAAATTGGCATCACGGTTGTATAAAAAATTTTAATTTTAAAAGAAATTGAGAAAGGAAAGAGGAAGTACTTCAGATTTTTCAATGGGTTTTGCTTTCATTTGGAAAACAGATAAATCAGAATAAGGAAAATCAATTGAAAGACTAGTGAAATAGTATACACAAGAAATGTTAGAGGCCTAAAGAAGGTTAGTGAAAATGGGGAAGGAAAACAATTGAGATAGATCTAGAAGATGAATTAGATAGGCCTGGTTCTTATATGTGATAGTTAAAATAGATGGAAGAATGAAGACTTACATGAGTTTCCATGATAATAAAGATGAGGTAGCAGTGGTTATGAATTTTCTGCTTATTAGAAAGAATATAAGCATTTGAAAGCTTGATTTGTTATGTGGCTCCCCCAATTATGTACTATGTAATCTTAAGGAAATTTCTTAAAACTCTCTGGGTTACTCATCAAGAAAATGTAAAAGAATGTAAGAATTAGCACCAATCTCATAAGCTATTGTGAAACCAGATATTTAAATAACAACTAGCACTGTTGCCTGATACATAATAAATTATACTTATTTGTTTGTTCATTATTTGTTCTTTTGCCTTATTTCATTTTTGTAATTTATGTAATGTTTGCATGCCTAGGAGGTAGGACTAGGGTGTTGGAACAGAATGCAATTAGAACTTACACATATACCATAAATGGCAAATGATGAGTCTCTTGCAGAAATATATTTAGGTAAACACAGAATAAAATGAGAGGCTTTGCTAAATTACAGACAACCCTATGCATCTAATCCTTTATTTTTACCTTTGCTATATCTCTTCATCTTCTCCTCTCTTCCTCCTATGAGAACTGCTTACTTTCCAAACTGGACCATGGATTATTCATTGAGGTGAAGACCCTAGCTGCTTCAAGAAAACAGCAGAGTTGCACTTCCAGACACTAATGAGGAAGGGGGAAGTAGCATGCATTTTTCATTGGCTTGTTGCTTTTTTTTTCTCCAAGGTGAAGACTGATGTTCACAGTATTAAAAGGAGTGTTCCAGGCCCCATTAGCACAGAATCTTTCCATTGCTCTCTCCATGGGCTCTAGCAGGCCTCTTGCCAGTCATGTACTATTGGGCATCCTTCTCACATACCCAAAATAGAAAATGACCAATTAGGGCTATATTTCATACCGTCTGTCCTTTCCCACCTCTCATTTCTCTCTCCCTCATTCTGTCATCTCTCACCCACTCATTTAGTCTCCCACACCCACCAAAATAGCTACTTATCTACTGTCAAGTGATTAAACTTCCATATATATAAATGCACACATGTTATCATGTGCTTTGGATCTTGGAATATAGACATATATCCTTAAAATGATATGCTTTTTATCTTTCTATCAATTTGGAATTCATAAATAATATCTATAAACATGTATATAGATTCCATTCCTTAATTACATTTTGAACTTCCCTATTTTTTGCTTCCAATTCTTTTTTGAAAATTGGGCTTTCTGAAATATCACACATATTTCAAGACATAAAAAGAGAGAAAACAGATCATTTTTCCAAGGTAGAGCACCCAGATTTCTTTTGTGTACCCCAAGGAGTGCATAGAAAATGATCTTTGCCTAGAAACATTTATACCAGATAAATTTCACAATGTCTTTTGCAAACAGCCATTTACTTCCTAGATTTCTGGGCACTCAGCTGAACTATAAAACCCATATTTGTCCATAAAGAAGGCATGAATCTGGACATCAAAGGACTATATACATATAGATAGTGAAATAGCTATTACCAAATTCATGATGAATCCTGCTTGTAAAAGCCAGTAATGTATGAAGGTAAGTAACTCCCCAAGCCTCAAATAAGAAAATAATCATTCTTTGAAATGTCACACTTTTAAGGCTCTAACTTATCAAAGTCAAGTACCAATATCTACTACTAATTGAAAGAAATGAAGGTTGTAAACAACTAAGGCATCTTCAATTTATAAATTATTTTACATTATAACAGAAGTATAATTGTGATTTTAATTTCCTATTTAGTGTTTTAGTCTGTAGTAGTATGTGATGATTACATTAAGACCTAGCCATTCTCCATTATTTAAATGATGTTTTAGTTCCTTGAATGTGAAATCAAATACCATGCAATGGGTTGGCTTAAACAGCAGGAAGTTATTGGCTTACAGTTTTGAGGCTAGGAGAAGCCCAAAATCAAAGTGCCACCAATACAATGCTTTCTCCCAGAAGACTATGGCATGCAAGGGCTGTTTGCAAGTGATTCTTCGTCTCTGGCTTTTCTGTCACATGGCATTGCACATGGAAGCCTCTCCTGGCTTCTCTCTTCTCTTACCAGTTCTGTTGCCATTCAGCTTCTGGTTGCTCCCACTGGTTTTCTCTGCTTATAAAGGACTCCAATAATGGGATTAAGACCCATCCTGATTCAGGTGGGCTACACCTTAACTGAGTAACCTGATTAAAACTCCTATTTACAATGGGTTCACACCCACAGGAATGCATTATTTTAAGACATGTTTTTCTGGGGCACTTAGCTCCAAACCATCACACTTAATATCCACTTAGCTTGCAGGACTTCTTATCCAGGAGTTTGTGAGCTTGAATTAAAATTAAAAAAAAAAACATTATTCCTGTGGGGACGTGTTGGTGTGGGTGTGATATATTTATTAAATAATACACAGTATAGTGTGGACTTAGTAAGGGGTCCATGGTTTTCACCTGACTGGCAAAGGGGTCTGTGAAACAAAAAATGTGAAGAACCCCTGGCTTAACCCCTTTTAATTTCCCCAAATACTTATAATTGCCTATCCATGTGCTGATCCTTTAGATATTTGAAGCAATCGTTAAGCACTTGGAGACACCAAGAATTTCCAATCCCAAATACTCCCTCCCTTTTCACGCTAAGAGTACTTTATTTTGTCTAGCTATCCACTTTTTAGGGGTGCTTTTTACATTGTCACATTGATGCTAATAAAGCTTACTAACTCATTTTTTCATATGGAATAACTCTTCCTTCATCCTCCACTTATTAAATATTTTTGAGAAATGCTAAAGAGGAATCAAAAATACAGGACCTAATATATCATTTACTTGAATTCAAAGATCTTTTTCTATAGTTCTTTTTACTAAACTGGTGATTAACTTAGATTTAGAGTATTTAAAATTTGTTTCAGAACATGTTTTCCTGGGCTGCAGAGCTCCAAGCCACCACAAATGGTATGCATCTAAAAGAAAGGCAAAGGAAGGAAGGAAGGGAGGAAGGGAGGAAGGAGGGAAGGAGGGAAGGAGGGAAGGAGGGAAGGAGGGAAGGAGGGAAGGAAGGAAGGAAGGAAGGAAGGAAGGAAGGAAGGAAGGAAGGAAGGAAAAGAAAAGAAAAAGCTAGAACGTCTTAGAAGAGTATGCTAAGATCATAGTCTTTTGGAGATATAGATCTTTATAAATCTCAATAAGTCTAAAATTTGGGAATGAAAAATATGCAGCTTCCTATATTCCTGTGTTTATCTGACTTTTCAAATCACCTACACTTTCAAATCTCACCCAGAGTGAATACACAAAGTCCAATCTGAACACATTCCCAGGAATAAAGAGACAGTTTGGCATAAAAAACGTCCACGTGACAAACTAAAAGGGGCTAAGCTAAGTGGATACTAGGTGTGGTGGTTTGGAGCTATGTACCCTCCCCAAAAAAAACATATTCTTAAAATAATGCATTCCTGTGGGTATGAACCCATTGTAAATAGGATTCTGATCAGATTACTCCAGTTAAGATGTGGCCCAGCTGGATCAGGCTGGATCTTAATCCCATCTTTGGAGATGCAATAAAAACTTATTATTATATTTTTGTGCTTCTATCCACTTCTTTCATTACGATGAATTTCTGGAAATCCCATTTCTGCTTGATCAGGGTGATGCAATTTTATTAAACTTTGTCACATAACTAAATTGCTGACCAGAAATATCATACCACCTATTCTTCCACCATGACACTACTCCCTTTTCCACTAGGTAAGATATTGACATTCTTTTTAATTTTTGCCAATTTTATAAATGAAAATAGTATCTCATTGTTTTAATTACAGCTTTTTGGTTATCAGCAAGGATAAAGGTTTTTCATTATTTATCAGACATTTGGATTTCTCTTTTTCTGAATTACATATTCAGGGTCCTTACCTAATTTTCTAGTGGAGCTTTTTATCTCTTTCTCAATGATATGGATGTGTTGGGGATATTAAGCTGTTAAGATTTGGGGATAGTTGTAAAATCCTTTTCCTTTTAATTTTACATGCTATGATTTTTTTTTGTTGTTTCTTTGCCACAAATTTTTATTTTCTTTGTCATTTTTTCATTTATGAGTTCTGCATTTGGAGTCATGCTTAGAAAAGCTGGGCAATCTCTTTTACATATAAGTATAAAGATGGAATTACCTACCTTAGAAAATGGTAAATCTCTCATCAAGAGAGTTGCCTAAATTTAGGCTGGATGATTCCAGCTGGTATTTTGTTGAAGTCTTTATTCAAACTCTAAGATTCAATAATTATGTATACAAAATATTAAAAGTAATTTATGAATTTAATTAACTGAAGATGTAAGCAGACAAATAAAAAACATATGTATCAGGAAGTAACACTATAGAATAGTGGTTGAATGTAAGAACTTATACTTTTAATTTTAAACACTTTTGTATGCTTCAATTTTTAAAACATGTTCATGCAATTCTTTAAAAAAAATAATAAAAACTTATAATAATACTTAGTGAAAAAGAAATTAAATGGAAAGGATATGGTCCCTGCCCTCAAAGAATGCATTACTTGGAGGAACTCACAGGCTGAAAGTCCCCTAGCCTGGCCTAGACTTCTAATGTGCGATTAAAGCATCTTTTCTACTCCCAACTGCACCTACAAAATAGCTCAAAGTCTTCCCTGCCCAGTAACCTTAAGCACTTGAGCAATTTTTAGCCTCAATTTTGCTGGCTGTCTTACAAAATCCTATTCTGAACAAAAGCATAAGCAGACTAGAATTAAGTTGAGTAGTGTCTGACTACTTCTCTTGACTAAACTCTGCCATCACTAGGCATACCATTGAAGCCTATTTCTCCTGATTGAGTAGCCTCTAATTTACTTCACACTTACCTTACTTGAAAGAGAAGAACAAAGGATGGAAATTACTTTTGATTTTGCTCATCATTTCTTTTTTTCTGGAATACTCTTTTAGTGATCAGACAAACAAGGCACATGTTTGTTATCATCAAATTTTGGGCTACCTCCAATAGCCACCTGCACTTGAGTGATTACATGGGACACACACAAGTTTAAAGACCCTGATCTAATTGCCCAAATGATTCTAACAAGGAGGGGAAGAGGAATAAGTTCTGTGACCCTAACCAGGAGTTTCTGTAGGTCTCAAGGATTGGCATGCTCTGAATCAGAGATGACACCTGAAAATCCATTCAAGAACAGATTGAAATCTTGAGTCATGGCATCAGAACAGGGCTCAATCTTCTCACCTATCTCTTACGGGATTTAGCAGTAAAAGAGCTTGTTTGGATCCAGACAGTATCTTTCAGCCTCAAGTTATTATCTTGGAAGCCTGAAGAAACTGCAGCAGATGTCGACTTCATGTGTCATTGAAAGGCCTAGTCATCTCAGCTATTTGGCAATACTTTAAAGCAAACAGGGCAAATCTTACTTCAACTGCAGTTCCTATTGCAATATATTACCATTGTTGTGTAGGGTGTAGGACAGTGCACAACCATATGGACAAAACATGTTGTGGTAGAAAAAAAAGAGATAGCCAGAAAAACAGCTATTTTTAAAAAACAGCTATAGTTCAGAAGCATATTATTGTGCAGATAAATTGCATTTAAGGCTTCCAAAAATCCATTAAGAAAACTAATCAATGGAATGGGCTCTTCTACATGTCTAATTCATCTCACTGATGATCTTACTGCACTTAGCTCATAGGCAACAGCATGGTGCTGGGGCAGTCAGGGACACACGTGGCATCAATTTCCCAGCACTTGCCTAGCCCCCACCCCTCATTTTCTTTTATGTGCAGAGGTCTCAGCATGTTTCCATTCTGTAGCCCATGGGAGATGTTAGATCTAATGGAGTGACCTGATCATACCTTAACCCTGGAAACTTGGAACAAGCAGCCCCAGCTGCTTATCATGGCAGGAACGCTCAGTGGCAGAGCTGTATAAATACCCTAATCTTAGGCAGCACAACTTTTCTCTGCTCTACTAACAAGAAGTGCGCTATACACAGTTGCCATCCACCAAATCCAACCCAAGCAGTTAGCCTCCCAGAGAGACCACCCATGATAAGATCTCTTCCCCTGCTCTTTGGAGCCTTTATGCTGTGTAAGTAATAAAGTGGTCATTTGCTGAAAGTTTCTGTTGTGCCTAAACCTGTGTTCCCATAACATACCATATAGCAACACATGCCACACACAGATAGTGTATTAGTCAGGGTTCTCTAGGGAAACAGAACTGATAGGAGATATCTGTTAGTATTATGAGATTTTATAAGAATTGTCTCATGCAACTGTGGGGATTGGAAAGTCCAAATTCCATAGGGAAGGCCACAAGCTGGGAACCCTGATGAAGTTTTCAATGAATTCCTCAGAAAAAGCTGGCTGGCTACCAGGAGAGTGAGGTGTTGTTATTGCAAATACCAAAATGTGGAAACGGCTTTGAAATTGGGTAATGGGTAGAGGCTGGAAGAATTGTGAAGTGCTTCATAGAAAAGGCATAGATTGCTCTGTTTGTAGGAATAAGGATGCTAAAGGTACTTCTGATGAGGCCTTAGAAGGAAATCATGAATGAGTTATTGGAACCTGGAGGAAAGGCAGTCCTTGTTCTAAAGTGGCAGAGAACTTGGTGGAATTGAGATCTGATGTTGGAAGGAAGTCAGAATTCGAGGGTGATGAACTTGGATATTTAGCTGAGGAGATTTCCAACCTAAATGTGGAAAGTGCAGCCTGGTTTCTTCTTGCAGCTTATAGTAAAATGTGAGAGGAAAGAGATAAGCTGAGAACTGAACTCCTGGGTACCAAGAAACTAGAACTTGATGGTTTGGAAAATTCTGAACTTGTAGCAAGTGAGTTCCCTGAGATTAGTGCTCCATGTGAGGGTTTAACTAAACATGGACCCAGTCAACCATCTCAGTGCAAGTCAGGATTGAAAATGCAGTTATCCAGAAAGGGTTTGTGGAAAATTCTTTTGTCTAATGATTGGACCCCTGTAAACTACATGCAAAACCGACAAGTTTTTTTTGTATGTGAGATGTGTGTGAACAGAACTACTTCTAGCCTGGACTAAAAAGGGCATAAAAGGGACAGATCCCTTGAAGGGAAAAATCACTTCAAGGGCAGGACCATGGAGACTGAGGTCTGTATTGAACACATCTTCTTGGGCCAAGAGAGTGGGCCACCCATATGTGTGGAAAGGGTGAGTCTACCCCAGCACTTAGAGAGGGTGGGCCTTCCACCCATTGTTCAGGAAGAGTGCTACCACCCCAGAGTTCTCAGAGGTTGGAGCCAGTGCCCCAGGATTGCAGATAGTCAGGCCACCACTCCAATGCTTGCAGAGGGTAGAAACTTCACCCGAGTGTTTGGGGAGAGCATGGCCACTGTGCAAGGAAGTGGCTGCCACTCCATCAGGACTGGAGGGCAAAACATCTTTCCACAGATGACTTTCAGACCTTGAAATCTAACAGACTATGCCCTGCAGAGTTTTGGGATTTTGGGGGACCCATGACCCCTGTTTTCCTTCCAATTTCTCCCTGTGGCAATGGGAGTGTTTATCCTATGCCTCTCCCTCTTTTATATATTAGAAGCAGAAAATTTGTCCTCCAGGTTTCACAGGTCCATAGAAAGAGGGGAATTGTTCCCCAGAACAGATCACACCTGTAACTGATTCTGATGAGATTTTGTACTTTGATTGTTACTGAAATGACTTGAGGCTTTGGGGATATTGTGATGGAATGAATGTATTTTGCATATATAAAGAGCATAGATTTTGTTTATAAAGGTCAGTGGCAGGGATTTCAATGAGATTTTCTCATCACCCCAGAAATAACTTGACCTCAAAACCTATTTTTATTCAAAGGTAGGTCTAAGGTTATCCTTCTTTGTAATCAATATAGGTAGCCACATATACACAGTTACTATAAATTCAGGGGACACTCAAGTTTCCAATGCCTCCAGATGCTCCCCATTACCTCTTCCACAGGTCTGCTGTAGTACCATCATATATTCCTCCCTGCCTTATGTTTAGAAAAGGCAGTTGTGGCAGGAGGAGTGGAAGAAAACAGGAGAAATAAACAGAAGTGATAGTTGGGAAATATTGTAAATGTAGTGAAGATAGAAATTGTGACTGTCTTATTAGTACAAATTCTAAGTGGGACACATGAGCTAGCTCTAACAGCAATGAAAGAACTTACCTGCTAAAGTTTGTTAAATGTCTCTTTACATCTAGGGAGCACCTCTGAACAATTCTTTACTTGTCTTGGGTGTAATATCTCTGAAAAGACAGAAAACCATGAAGAAACCATTAATCTAGATCAAATTCGAACCCGTGATTTTCTTTTATCCAAAATAATTTTTGAAGCTTTTAATTTAATACTTGTTGATTGAAGCATCCACTCACTACGTACAAAGTGTCTTGTTATTACATCCACCAGTAGATATAAAGATGAGATAAAGATGAGCCAAATATTTCATAACCTTGTAAAAGAGACACTGTATTTACTTTATTCAGTTGTATTTTGAATCCAAGTTGTATTTTGCATTCCTAAGTGGGGCCTCTGAATCACTTTGTTTTGAATCACTTTGTTTTGTGATTATATCTGCACCACTAACAGCAAACAGTAGTGTAACCAATACACATTGACTAAAGAGGGGACAGATAAAAAGAAAATAAGTAATAAACAAAAATTAATTTAAAATACTATGAAAGTACACATGCATATAAATCCATTACCAGATCCCAGACCATGGGATATATAACTGTTCTCTCTACTCCCCCAAAAATAAACATTATTAAGTCGCTTTTTAATGACTCTAAGAAAGAGATTTTCAGCCATGATCCTTCTTTGCTAACAAAAATGACTTTGAGTAAGTGATTCCCTTTTTCTAGGTTTTATTTACTTCATCAAAAATTGAGGATCTCTAAAACATTAAGAGTTTGAAGATTTCATCTAGCCCTTAAAGAAAACATGCTTCTACTCCCTATCAGTCCCAAATGAAATCTAGCATTTCTCCATAATAGGGGTCCCTTACTCTTCAGTGATACTGTAAGGGAAAAAATTCTGAATTTTCTTGCTTAATTCCAGGAAGTCAATGGTTTAACTCGGCATAGAGGCTAATGACGCATACACACCAATGACACCAAAACATGAATTTTTTCCTGAAAAAGCTCTGGGGTTTTTGAAAATATGTAAATTCTTCTGCTCCCACACTAGACCTCATGAACCAGAATTTTTGGAACCTGGAAAACTGTATTTTTTAATCCTTAATGAGAATTACAACAAGATAAAGGCAGCAACACAAATCCAAAATTCTCAGCATATTATCAAAATAATAGTGAACAACAAGAACAAATAAAACTATACAAAATCCACACCTTCAGCCTAATAAGAAGACAGAGCATACCATAAACTTCAGAATGCATATAAGTAGAAACAAAAACAGCAAATCCCAACAAGCTATCTCCAAAATACTTCCATTAATCTTTGCAGAGAGCAAGGACAGTCTGGGAAAAACTGTGCTGAAGAGATTTGAAACCACAATCAGAAAGAGAAAGTCAACCATTAGAATGAAAACACTAAAGATGTGTCCTAGTATATCCAAACACCAACTTCAAGAAAGAGATCTAAAAGTGTGATCAGGATACGAGGGGGAAGTCTTGGAAAGGTAACATTTCAAAGGAAGAAGACCTAAAAGGAAGGGAGAGGTGTCTTTTAAAAAATCAGCCATGTAGTAAAAAAGAAGCAAGAGGGAGAAATTTATATCTGGTAAAAATTAAAAAGCACACAAATTCTCTTCCCACTGCTCTGTTTAAAAAAAAAACCATTTAAGTAGAGAATCTATACTTCACTACATTGACTGTGTGACTCTTGAAGTATAAACATAACACAAATATCTTGTCTTGTGCACAGAAATGCAGAGGTACAATCTTCGTCTTTATAAAATAAATATGAAAAGAAAGCAGATAATGAGAACCCCAGCAATTGAACTGATGAAATATCTTCCCCACCACCAAAAAAATAAATGATGAAACAGAACAACACTGTTACAAATGATGGTAACACACCACTACAATCTGAATTAAATATTACCAAACAAGCATTAAAGGGGCATGAAAATTTTGAAATTAAAACATTAAAAACAAAAATAGACAAAATAGGAAAAAATGAAATGAGAACTAATAGAATACAGAAAACAAGTTAAAGAAAAAGACAAAATTGTATCAGAAACAAAGATTAAATTATATAGCATCCAAGGAAGAACATGATGACCACTACTGCCCCCTGCCCTGCAGCCACTGCCACCACCTGTTTTGCCACCGCCTCGGGACCGGCTGTATGATTAGGCCACAATCTTCAATGAGTAAACATATTCCTTTCTGTGGTGTTCTTGGTCACACATTTATGGAGTTTCTGAAGGGCAGTGGAGATTACTGCCAGGCATAGCACAACCTCTATGCAGACAAGTGAACTGAAGAAACTCATTACTACTCCACCAAGAAACCTGCATAAGAGTGGTTAACCTGGACACAGAAGTGTTGAATTGAAATCTGCAGAGTGTATTACAAGAATTCTGACCTGGATGGGGTAAACCTCAGTGCACTTCTTTGTATTGCCTCAGTATTACTGGATTGAAGAATTGCTGCTTCTTGTTAGGAGGTTCATTTCATTTCCCATTACTCCCAACTTCATATGAAAAGCACTGAGAATTTCAAGTGGAGTATCTTGAAGTAGACTTCAGTTTCTTTACATCATTTCTGTGCTCATTTTTTAAAATTCTTTCATACCCTACTGAGTGTTTTTAACTAAATTAAAATGGCTCAAATGAACTGCCCAGCTCCTGTGAAAGTCATATACAAGAACATGAGATTTCTTATCACACACAATCCAAGCAATGTAAGCAAAGTTATGCCTATTCTAAGAAAATATGGCTAATGTAAGTAATTCCTTGAGAGTAATAACACTGAATGTTAATGGATTAAACTCACCAGTCAAGAGACACAGACTGGCAGAATGGATAAGGAAATATAACCCATCTCTATATTGTCTACACAAAACCCACCTTAGACCCAGGGATTCAAGGAGGCTGAAAGTGAATGGCTGGAAAACAATCTTACAAGCAAACAATAACCAAAAAAGGGTGGGAGTAGCTATATTGGACAAAACAGACTTTAAATGCAAAACTACTGTAAGAGACGAAGATGGACACTATATATTAGTGAAAGGGGTAATTGTTCAAGAAGAAAGAACAATGATAAACACTTATGGACCTAATAGAGCACCTCAAAATACATGAAGCAAACACTGGAAAAACTAAGTGGAGAAATAGATGCCTCTACAATATACTGGGGGACTTTAATACACCATTATCATCATTAGACACAACACCTCAACAAAGAATCAATGATGAAACAAAGACTTTGACTAATATATTAGAGGATCTGGATGTAATAGATATATACAGAACATTACACCCAAATACAGTGGGATATACATTCTTCTCGAGTGCACATGGATCATACTCCAATATAGACCACAAGCTGGGCCACAGAAAAATTCTCAATGAATTAAGAAAGATAGAGACTATACAAAGTAATTTCTCTGTCCACAATGGAATGAAATTCGAAATCAGTAAGGGTCAGAGAACCAGATTAGGCACAAGGATACGGAAGTTAAACAACACACTCTTAGACAAACAGTGGGTCAAGGAGGAAAACTCAAAAGAAATCAGTAACTACCTTGAAATGAATGAAAATGACAACACATCATATCAAAACTTATGAGATGCAGCAAAGCTGTACTGAGAGGGAAATTCATAGCCATAAATGCATATATCAAAAAAGAAGAGCTAAAATCAAAGACCTAATTGCACACCTGGGAGAATTGGAAAAACAACAACAAACTAACCCCAAAGGAACTAGAAAGAAGGAAATAAAGATTAGAGCAGAACTAAATGAAATAGAAAATAAGAAAGCACTAGAAAAAATAAACAAAATCAAAAGCTGGTTCTTCGAGAAGATCAATAAAATTAACAAACCTTTAGCCAAACTAACAAAGAAAAAAGAGAGAAGATGCAAATAAACAAAATAAGAAATGAGGAAGGGGATACCACCACTGACCTCACAGAAATAAAGAATATCATAAGAGGATACTTTGAAATATTATATGCCAACAAGAATAATAATTTATAAGAAATGAACAAATTCCTAGACACTCACAAGAAGCCTACACTGACAAAAGAAGAAATTGATGAACTCAACAGACCAATTACAAGTAAAGAGATAGACTCAGTCATCAAAAACCTCCCAACTAAAAAGAGCCCAGGACCAGACAGCTTCACAGGTGAATTCTACCAAACATTCTGGAAAGAACTAACACCAATCCTGCTTAAACTCTTCCAAAAAATAGAAGTAGAAGGAACATTGCCTATCTCATTCTATGATGCCAATATTACTCTAATACCAAAGTCAAACAAAGATGCCACAAGAAAGGAAAATTACAGACCAATGTCTCTAATGAACCTAGATGTTAAAATCCTCAACAAAATACTTGCTAATCACATTCAACAACATATCAAACAAATTATACAACATAACCAAGTGGGTTTCATCCTGGGTATGCAAGGATAGTTCAACATAAAAAAAAATCAATCAATGTAATACACGATATAAACAGATCGAAAGAAAAAAATCACGTGATCATCACGATAGATGCAGAAAAAGCATTCGACAAAGTACAGCATCCTTTCCTGATAAAAAACAGACACTGCAAAAGATGGGAATAGAAGGAAACTTTCTGAACATGGTAAAGGATAGATATGAAAACTCCACAGCTAACATCATCTTCAATGGTGAAATCCTAAAAGCTTTCCCTCTAAGATTGGGAAAAGATGAGGATGCCCTCTATCACCGCTCTTATTTAACATTATATTATAAGTACTTGCTTGAGCACTGAGGCAAGAAAAAGATATAAAAGGTATCCAAATTGGAAAGGAAGAGGTAAAAATTTCACTATTTGCAGATGACATGATCCTACACATAGAAAACCCTGAGAAATCTATAACAAAGTTTCTAGAATTTATAAATGAGTTCAGTAAAGTTGCAGGCTATAAAATCAATGCTCAAAAATCAGCAGCATTTCTGTACACCAATAATGAGCAATCTGAGGAGGAAATCAAGAAAAAAAATACCATTTACAATAGTAACTAAAAGAATCAAATACCTAGGAATAAATTTAACTAAAGATGTAAAGGACTTCTATACAGAAAACTACACTACATTGTTAAAGGTAATCAAAGAAGACTTAAATAAATGGAAGACTATTCCTTGTTCATGGATAGGAAGACTAAACATCATTAAGATTTCTATCCTACCCAAACTAATCTACAGATTTAATGCAATTCCAATAAAAATCAACACAGCATTTTTCAATGAATTGGAAAAAACTATGAAATTTATTTGGTAGGGTAGAAGGCCCCGAATAGCCAAAGACATATTGAAAAAGAAAAATGAAATTGGAGGTATCACACTACCTGACTTTAAAACATACTACAAAGCTACAGTGGTCAAAACTGCATGGTATTGGGACAAGGATAAACATAGCGACCAATAGAACCAAATTGAGAGTTCTGATATAGATCCTTGCATATACAGTCATCTGATATTCAACAAGGCCACCAAGCCCACTCCACTAGGAGAGAATGGCCTCTTCAACAAATGGTGCTTGGAAGGGTAAAAGGCCCCAAATAGCCAAAGACATACTGAAAAAGAAAAATGAACTTGATATCCATATCCAAAAGAATGAGAGAGGAACACCATTTCATACCTTATACAAAAATCAACTCAGGATGGATTGAAGATCTAAATATAAGAGCCAAGACCATAAACACCTTGAAAGATAATGTAGGGAAGCATCCACAGGACCTTGTAATAGGAATTGGTTTCATGAACTTCACACCCAAAGCAAGAGCAGCAAAAGAAAAAATAGATAAATGGGATGTCCTCAAAATTAAAAACTTTTGCACCCCAAAGGACATTATCAAGAAAATAAAAGGCAGCCCATGCAATGGGGAGAAAATATTTGGCAACAATATATCTGATAGAAGCCTAATATCCAGCATATATAAAGAAATCCTACACCTTGAAAATAAAAAGACAAACAACCCATTTAAAAAGTGGACAAGCAACCTGAAAAGACTCTTCTCCAAATAAGAAATACAAATGGCTAAAAAGCACATGAAAAGATGCTCAACACCACATGCTATTAGGGAGATGCAAATCAAAACTACAATCAGATACCATCTTACACCCATTAGACTGGTGGCTATTTAAAAAACAGAGGACTATAAGTGTTGGAGAGGATTTGGAGTAATGGGAACCCTCATCCACTGCTGGTAGGAATGTAGAATAGTCCAGCCATTGTGGAAGACAGTTTGGTGGTTCCTTAAAAAATTAACTATAAAACTGCCATATGATCCAGCAATTTCACTTCTGGGTATATACCCAGAAGAATTGAAAGCAAAGACATGAATAGACATATGCACACCAATGTTCATAGCAGCATTATTCACTATTTTCAAAAGTTGGAATTAAGCCAAATGCCTATCAACAGATAAATGGATAAACAAAATGTGATACATACATATAATGGGATATTACTCAGCTGTAAGAAGGAATACAGTGCTAATACACAGGATAACATGGATGAATCTTGAGGACTTGATGTTAAGTGAAGCAAGCCAGGCTTTGAAGGATGAACAGTACATGACTTCACTGATATGAATTAAGCAAATTGAGCAGACTCAGAGAGCTGGAAGATAGATAGATAGATTTAAAGGAAATAGAAAGGGAGAAGAAGGTTGTGAGCCAACACCCATACAGACGTAATCAATGGTAAGGTGAAAGTGATAGGACAGGAGGGTAGTGATATTATTGGTTTGGATGGTGCAGGTTTGACAGGTGGGTAATTTGGGGAGGGTGGGTTGGAGGGTCCAGGGAACTGGGGGGAGGGTTGGGAGAGGGACCAGCTGCGGTATGTGGTTGAAAGCACAAAACTGGGCAAAATGACAAGGAAGGGTTACTGATTTAGGGTGTTGGATGGGGGGGGGGGCAGGAATTTGGGACAAGGCACACCTGGAGCAGGCTTCTAGGGAGTATGTGAGTGATCATTTTGTTGTAATGTGTTGTATCAGTGGGTGGAGACCCACATAATGAGTGGGAAGGTGTTGAACTCCCATGCTCAGGAGGACCGATTTATTCACAAACAGAGAGATGGGAGTCTCTCAAGAGCATAGGCGGTTCCTAATAGGGGAGGACAAACCAGTGTGTCAAGACCTCAGCGTTATTGCATGTAACTATGAATCTTGTCATCCAAGGAGGGAAGACATGAGCCCCGAGGGGAGGGGGAGAGAGGAATAGAATACATTGAACAGTGGGTATTTAGTGGGTAATGGAAGTGTTCTACATGATCTTACAATGATGGACACAGGCCATGTTAAATATCATCAAAATTTATAAAATTGTATGGTCTAAAATGTAACCATAATGTAAACCATTGACCATGTTTACTAGCTATGTTTCACTATTTGTATATCAGTTATAACAAAGGTACCATCCACATATAAAAAGGTATTAATACGGGAAGGAGGAAAAGGGGAGGAAGTTAAGTATATGAAAGTCCCCTATATTCTGTATGTGACTTTACTGTGACTTAAAACTTCTTTGAAATCAAAATGAAAAAATAGTAAGACACTGGGGAATGAATGGAAGAAAATGCCACTGTACTGATAGGATACCAGATATTACAGTGATGAAAGGCAAAATATCAAAAAAAATTTTTTTTAATACTTTTCTTATTTTTTAATATCCCAATTTTTAAATTTTATTTTTAGTTTTTTTTTAATTTTTATGTATTTTATTTCTTATATTTAAACTTATCATTATTATTTCATTTTCCTATTAATTGTATTTAGCTATTTTAATGGCTTCATTTTTTAAGAAGCTTTGGATCACAGAAGTGTTATAACTGGGGCAGGGGAGGATCAATGGTATGGGGTGTCAGAGATGGGGGATACATGGGAGGAATTTCACCTGGGCATACATATAAGGTATATAAAAATGTTCAAATGTTCATGGGGCATTGTCACACTAAGTGGAGACTCACATAATAACCAAGAGAATATTGAATTCCCATCCTGGAGAGCTCTGCCACATTCTCTACTGGAGTAGCAACAGTCCCCCAAGTGCAGGGGCAATGACTGGTGAAGGAGGATGATCCACTGATGGGCCCTTGATATTGACGATTATACTATAAGCCTTTGCTCTTGAAATTGAAACTTAGCCTAGTGTTATGGGTGCCTAAGAGTTGCATCCTGAAATCCTCCTTGTTGCTCAAATGTGGCCTCTTTCTAAGTCAAACTCAGCATATAAATGCATTACCTTCCCCCCAGTGTGGGACATGACTCCCAGGGATGAGCCTCTATGGCACCAAGGAATTACTACCAAGCACCAACTAGCAATGCAATTGGAAAAAGGCCTGGAATAAAAGGGGAAAAGGTAAAGACAAATGAGTTATATGGCTAAGAGACTTCAAAGTGAGTTGGGAGGTCATCCCAGAGGTAATGTTTACACACATCTCAGCAGGATCTCATAGAATGCCAAAGTGGATACTACCCCCAAATAGTGGGGCTCCTGAGGGCTCTGGAGACACCCAGGTCCTATGGTCAGGGCAGATAGCTCCGGAGTTTGGTGCTTTGCCAGTGGGCCCTACTTTGGAGTTTGTGCTCCTGAGAGTGACAGAGTTGGACTCAGTTATGTCTTCCCTACATATGACTCATCTGTCCCTTCTATTTACACCTATACTTGATGCTGGAGTTTGTAAGTGTACGTCCAAGAGACTCGAGTCTTTGGGGTGTCCATGTGCCAGCTGGGCCCAGAACCTCAACAGAGTTGCAACACCTACTCTACAGCTCATTGGACTCACTCAGGACAACTAACAAGAAGATGATGATGGACAATGACCATCCCAAGGAACAGGGAGAGTCTGAAACTGCAAACAAGATAGTCCCATCCATCTTCCCCATGGGATATAAGCCCCCTCTCAATTAGAGGTGGAGTGGTCATCACCATCCCAGAATCCTCATGATTGGGGAAAGAACTATGGACTAGAGTGGACTTACTGGTATTCTACATATAGACAAATTGTGATTCTAGCAACGGAAGAAATTACAACGTTGATGTGAGCCAGTGGTCACTGGAGACTCTGGGGGCAGGAAGAGGGAAAAACAGTTGTAATATGGAGTTTTTTGGGGGACTTGGGTATCGTCCTGAATGATATTGCAACAACAGATATAGGCCATTTTATATCATCGCATCACATTCAGAACTGTATGGGAGAGAGCGTAGACTATGGTCCATGATTAATGGCAAAGCCCCAGGATGCATTTATGAATTGTAATGAATGTGCCACACTAATGAAGGATGTTTATGTGGGAGGGTGTGGGAGGTATGGGGAGTGGGGCATATGGGAATCCCTATATTTCTTATGTCACATTTATGTATCTTAAATATCTTTTAAATTTTTTAAAAATTTTTAAAAATTAAAAAAAAAAGATGCTGTCTTACTAATTTGTAGCTGTGGGAGATCAGGAACATGGCAGGGCACCATGCCAGTTCACTCATCTCTCCCCTCTCCTCTGGGCCTTGTCTCTTCAGCTTTGAGTGGCTCCCATGGGTCTAGCCTCTCAGAGGCCTCTCTTTGTGCCTCTGTTCTCTACTGATTCCAGCCTCTGGCCTCCAGGACCTCTTCTTCTATCTCTGAGGATTTTTTCTGTGTGTTTCTGTTTACAGTCTTCTATTTTTAAAGGACTCTAGGAAGAGGACCAAGGCCATCCCTGGGTCATGGCTCACTGAAGCAACCCAATCAAAATCCCCCCCTACTGAATTCAGTCCAATCAAAGGGATCTCATATACACAGGAATGGATTAGCTTCAAGAACATGATCTTTTCTGGAATCCACAAAAAGCTTCAAACTGTTGCTGTCAAAATGAAATTTCTTTTAAAAAGTTTTCTGGAAATAAAAGAGGACTGGCTCTACATATTATAAGAGCCTCCCAGCTACATAGCAAATTGACCCACAGTGATCAACTTTGAAACAATCTTGTAAAACGAATAGACATTAAAGATTTTAAAACATCATCAGTTCCTCCAGGTAACAACATCAAACACATTGCAATGCAAATATTTTATATGAGAATTAGACTGGTATTAGAATGTAAAAACAACAAACATACAAAGTAAGGCAACAATAGAGCAGCATTGGAAATTTTTCAAGAAAAGAAAGAGTGAACCCAGGATTTTATATCCATGTAAACTAACATCAAGTATAAAGGTCATAGAAAAACAGTTTTTAACATTCTATTAGGTTAAGGAATTCTGTAACCATAAGCCTATCTTGAGAAATCTACCAGAACATGGGTTGGCAAACTTTTTTCCATAAAGGGCCAGATTAAAAAAATTTATTTTCAACTTTGTAGGCCAAATGGTCTCTATTACAGCTATTGAACTCTGCTGTTGAAGTGTGCAAGCTGTTGTAGACTCTATTTAAGTGAATAAGCATGCCAGATTTTGTCCTTAGAGAGTGGAATTACTCCTGAACTAGAAGATAAACTTCATTCAAATAAGAGATAAGAAGACATTTAATATGTTAAATTATGTTAAGTTTATTTTAGCAAAGAATTAAATAAATTTAATATATTATTATTTTAATATTTTAGGTTATAGTTCTAAGACTAAAACAAAGGTTGGCACAAGAGTGGAAGAACAATAGCTTGTATGACATATGCTATATGTGATAAAATTTCTGACAAAGTATAAGTAATGCTACTAAAACTGGGAGGAGAGGGAAGAGAGAAAGTAGAGAAAATACAATAAGTTCACTGATTGTTTTATGGGCAATAGGTAGAAGCTAAATAAGTCAAACACAAAAGGACAAATATTATATGATCTCAATTATATGAAATAATTAGAATATGCAAATTCATAGAGTCAGAATTCAAACACAAGTTACAAGGGACAAGGGTGAGGGTAGGGAAGGGGGCAGTCAATGCCTAATTTTTACAGTTTCTGTTTAGGGTAATGGAAAAGTTATGAATGTAAATACAACATTTTGAATGTATTTAACACCACTGAATTGTACAATTGAAAGTGGTTAAAATGGGAGATTTTAGGTGTATATATGTTACCAGAATAAAAATATTTTAAAAACCATAAAACTGTGTAATACAAAGAGTGAACCCTAATGTAAACTATGGATTATATTTAATAATATAATTATAATAATATTGTTTTATCAATTGTAACAAGACTACCACACTAATGCAAAATGTTAATAATAGGGAAAACTGCATGAGTGAGGTTGTACATGGGAATCCATGGGAACTCTACTTTCTGCATGATTTTTCCACAAACCTAAAATTCAGCTGCTCTAAGAAAAAAAAAATTGAACTGTGATAAATCAGGTAATTAAGTCTTAAGCAAGAAAACAGGAATAAGAGGATTAAAATATGTGTAATTTCAATATTGTGTTAGAAGTTCTAGCTAGAGCAATTAGGCAAGAGAAAGAAATAAAAGGCACCCAAATAGAAAAAGAAGAAGTAAAAATTTTTTTATTTGCTAATGATATGATCCTATACTTAGAAAAATCCCAAAAAATCCACAACAAAACTAATAGAACTTATAGATAATTTCAGCAAAGCGTAGGGATACACAAAAATCGTTAGCAATTCTATACTTTACTAATGAGCAATCCAAGGAGGAAGGCAGAAAAAAATTTTCAGTTATGATAGTGATTAAAAGAATCAAATATTTAGGAATAAATTTAACCACGGATATAAAGGGCTTGAATTCAGAAAACTATAAAACATTACTAGAAGAAACTAATGATGGTCTAAATAAATGGGAGGATATTACATGTTCATGGGTTGGAAGACTAAATATCATTAAGATGTCAATTCTACCCAAACTGATCTATAGATTTAATGCAATCCTGATAAAAATTCCAATATCTTCTTTGTAGAATTGGAAAACCCAATTATCAAATTTATCTAGAAGAGTAAGTGTCCCCAAATAGCCAAAAATATCTTTAAAATGAAGAACAAAGTCGGAGGACTCTCACTTCCAGACTTTAAAGCATATTATCTAGCTTCAGTGTTAAATACAGCATAGTACTGTCATAAAGATAGGCAGATTGACCAAAGGAATCAAATAGAGAAGTTCAGAAATAGACACTCAAATCTACGGTCAAGTGATTTTTGACAAGGCTGTCAAACCCACTCAGCTGGGTCAGAATAGCATATTCAACAAATGGTGCTGGGTAAACTGGATATCTATATCTAAAAGAAAGAAAGAAGACCCTTATCTCACATTTTATACAAAAATTAATTGAAAATGGATCAAGAAACTAAATATTAAAAACTAGGACCATAAACTCTTAGAAGAAAATGTAGGAAAACATCTTCAAGATCTTGTGGTTGGTGGTGGTTTCTTAGATTTTACACTCAAAGTACAAGCAACAAAGAAAAAATAGATATTTGGAACTGCTTCAAAATTAAATACTTTCATTCTTCAGAAGACTTCTTCAAGAAAGTAAAAAGGCTGCCTACTCAATGGTAAAAAATCTTTGCAAACCAAATATCTGATAAGGGGTTGATCTCCAAGTTATATACTTAATGACATGATGACAAGAAACCCCATTAAAAAATAGGCAAAAGAATTGAACAGACATTTTTCTGAAATGGAAATACAAATAGCCAAAAGACACATGAAAAGATGTTCAATATCACTAGCTATCAGCAAAATGCAGATCAAAACTACAATGAGATATCATCTCACACCATACAGAAAGGTCATTATTGAAAGAACAGAAATCATCAAGTGCTGGAGAGGATGTGGAGAAATAGGAACACTCCTTCACTGTTGGTGGGAATGTAAAATGGTGCAATCTCTGTGGAACATGATCTGGTAGCTCCTCAGTAAACTAAATATAGAATTGCCATATGAGCCAGCAATCCCGCTACTACGAATATATTCAGAAGAACTAAAAGCAAGGACATGAATAGATATTTGCACATTTTTGATGTCCATAGCAGCATTATTCACAATTGCCAAAAGATGGAAACATCCTAAGTGTCTGTCAACCAACAATGGATAAACAAGAGTGGTATATTTATACAATGGAATATTATTCAGCTGTAAGAAGAAATCAGTTGGGAAGCACATGACTACATGAAGGAATCTTGAGGACATTATGTTGAGTGAAATAAGCCAGATATAAAAGGACGAATATTCCATGAAAAAAATATGTCAGTACATAATTAATAATAATACCAAAAAGGCCAAAAGAAAAATTTAAAATATTAATGTAAGAAAAACATATCATGAAGAGAAAGACAACTATAATATGCATAATAATTATAATATAGTAGGCCTATCAGTAAATATTAATGAGCTTAACTCAAGTAAATGTAAAAGATTTTAAATAAGACTTATAAAATAAGATCCAAACTAAAATGCCATATATGAGATACACCCCAAAAAGGAATAATTCACAAAAGACTAAAAAATAAAGGGATGGAAAATGTATACCACACAAATGGAATGAATAAAAAGAAGTTGGGGGTAATGATAATTATATCAGACAAACTGAAGTTAAAAACAAAAAACTTTATATATGAAAAAGAAGGGCATTTTATATGCTAAAACCCACACTTCACAATGAAGATATAGCAATTAAGAATATCTAAAGACCAAAAAGGTTGGCAACTGCCTCTATAAAGCAATAGCTGCAAGAGATGCAAGGATATATAAACAAAAATGTGAGAAGAAGAGGAGGAGGAGAAGGCAGGGGAAGAGGAGAAAAGGGGATTTTAACATACTGCTCTCACCATAAGACAAATTAAGTGGAAAAAAAATAAGTAAGCATATAAAAGATATAAAGAGCATATTCAATAAGTTAGATTCTGGATCAATATGTTAAACCTTCACCCTGATAATAGAGGATGCACTTTCTTCTCAAACACTAATGCAATATTCACAAAAACAGGTGAAATATTAGATCACAAAGAAAACAGCAATAACTTCCAAAACAGAAATAGTCAGAAGAAAAATCTCTGATCACAAAACAAAATAAATAGAACTTGACAATATTTAAAATAAAAGGTCTTTCTACAAAGAAATTTTAATGCCTTCTATTAAACAACCCTTAGATGAAAGGAGAAATACAAATAAAAATTATGGAATTCCAAAAAAAATGGAAATGCTATATATCAAAATGCATGGGGCTATATTTTAAGCAGTGATCATAAGGAAATTTTTAGCATTAATAACATTTATCAATAATACTGATAGAATAAAAATCAATGAATTAAACTCCCAACTCAAAACTCCAAAGACTGAAAACATGAACTGTTGGTGAAGATATGAAGCACCTAGAAAGATAATAGATTACTAATAGGAATCAAAACTAGAAAACAGTTTGACAGTTTCTCATAAAATTATAATGTACACTTGCCATGAGACTATGCAATGCTACTCCTAGGTATTTACCCAAGTGAAATAAAAACATATGCCCATATAATGACTGATTTACAAATATATATAGCAGCTTTATTCATAATAGCAAAAATCTGGAAACAATCCAAATATCCATCAGCTGGATAGAAATAAACAAAATGGAGTACATCTACACAATGATATTTTAGTTTGCAACAAAAAGGAAATAGTTACTGATAAAACACAATACATGAATGAATCCCAAAAGCATTATGCTAAGAAAAGGAAGTCACACTCAAAAGGCTCCACATTGTATGATTACATTTGTATGAAATTCTAACCTTGTTAAGTAAAATAAGCATACTCCACCCTATCTCTCCCACTAAATAACACTAAAATCCTTGGACAGAATATATAAGGTAACTATCTGAAGACTCTGAAAAGGTGACTCTTTGAAGACTCTGAAAAGAAGTGACATCAGAGGCTTGACACTGCAGGGGAAATAAGACTTCACTAGAATAGCTCAGCCAAATCACTAAGCAAATAAACAAGCAAACAACAAAACAAACACCGCAAATTGGCAAAGAATCTGGAAAGTGTGACCCAGTCACAAGAAAAAGCAGTCAATAGAATCTGCCTGTGAGAGGGCCCAGATGCTATAATTAACTGACAAAGAATTCAAAGTAGAGATTATAAAATTGTTCAAAGTATAAACTAAATAAAGCACTAAAGGAAACAAAGGAAATCATGTTTAATGAAGTAAAGAAAGGTATGAAGACAATGTCGAATCAAATAAAGAATATCAGTAAAGAGGTAGAAATTATAACAAAGAATCAAATGGAAATTCGATTGAAAAGTAGAATAAATGAAATAAAAATTCACTATAGGGGATCTACAGCAGATTTGAACTGACAAGAAAGAACCAGTGAACTTAAAGATAGATGGGTAGAAATCATTCAATCCAAAGAACAGAGAGTAAAAAGAAAATCTTGAAAGCAGTAAAAGAAAAATAATTAGTCATATTATTGTATTGAGGAAACCCTCAATACAATTAACAGTTGACTGCTCATAACAAACAGTACACCCTAGAAGGTAGTGGGATAACATATTCAAAGTGCTGAAATAAATATACAATCAAACAAGAATCTTATATCCAGCAAAACTATCTTTCAAAAAGGAAGGTGAAATAAAGACATTAACAGATAAGCAAAACCTGATAGAAATTTTTGCTAGCAGAATACCTTATAAGAAATATTCATGAAGTTTCAGGCTAAAAGCAAGAAACCCAGATGATAATTTAAATCCACATGAAAAAGTAAAATTCACCAGCAAATATAATTAAGACAATGCAAATGCATATTTCTTCTCCTTTCTTCCTTAACTGATTTTATATGTAATTGTATAAAATAATATTTATTGAATTATATCATTAGACTTGTAACTTAAATAAATTGTATTTACATATTTGACAAAAAGAGCACAAAGGTAATAGAGATAAAGCTTTATTATAGTAAGGAGATGACACCAGATGGTAACTCAAATCAGGAACAAATCAAGGAACAAATGAAGATAACCAAAAATGATAAATAAAAAGGTTAATATAACAGACTTCATAAATATATACTTGCTTTCCTTTGTTTTCTCAGCTTACTTAAAAGACTTAAAATTAAATAAATTAAAAATTATAATGAGGTATTATTGGGTAAAATTAGTAAAATATAAAAATATTAAATGTATAATATTAATAGCACAATAAAGGAAAGAAGTAATATACTTCTAGATAGCCGAAATGGATTCTGATAAGTTAAGATGTATATGGTGAGCCCTAGATAAAAATAGTAAGAAAAAACTTAACAATAACTAGTGCGGAAAAAATCTTTATATGATTAAATGTTATAATAAAAGAGGGAAAATATCAGACAAATCCAACTATATCAATGATAATGTTAAATGTAAGTGGATTAACAATCCAATCAAAAGCAATAATCATTAGACTGGATTTTTAAAAATAATATTCAATTACATGTTATCTACAGCAGACACACATTAGATTCAAAGAGAAAAATAGTTTGAAAATAAAATGATGAAAAAAGATATACAGCAACCATGAGAATTCTGAAATGGCTATATTAACTCGAGACAAAATAGACTTTAAAGCAAAATATACAACTAAAGAGGGACATTTCATAATCATAGGTTACTCCTTCAGCAATATATAACAATGATAAACATGTATGCACTAAAACCAGAGCCGCCCCCCCAAAATGCAAAGCAAAATGACAGAAATAATGGGGAAAATAGACAATTCAACAATAAAACTTGGAGACGTTAAAAAGCCAATAGAGAAATTAAAGTGGAATTTAAAATAAACTAGTTTAATAATCCAAAAAACAAAGTAGGAAAGGGGAAACGGGGACAAAAACCCAGAAGTAACACAAAGCACAAATTGGAAAATGGCATATCTAAGTTTCATAGAGTAATTATTACATTCAGTGTAAATAATCTAAACCTGGGATCATAACATTTTTTCTGTCAAGGTGTCAATAGTAAGTATTTTAGGCAGCTTTGCAGGGCACATATAATCTCTTTTGCATATTCTTTTATGTTTCTTTACAAACATTTAAAAATTCTTAGCTCACAAGCAGATTGAAAACAGGGCAATTCCTGGTCTCAACTCTACAACTAAAAGACAAAGAGTATCAGAACGGATTGAAAAAACAAAGCCCAAATATGTGATGTCTAAAAAAACCAACTTTAAATATAATGATATACATAGCTTAAAAGTAAAATGATTTTAAAAGACATTCCACGCATATACAAAGTGAAAGAAAGTTGACTATTAATTACTGTGATACAACATGAACTTCAAAACAGGGAAAATAACCAGGATTAAAGATGGATATTACAAAATGATCAAATAATCAACTTCCAAAAATGCATAACAATTTTAAATTTGAATGAACCTAAGAATAGAACTTTCAAATACATAAAGAAAAACCTTATGGAACTAAAAGGTGAAAATGATATATATAGGATTATAACTGAAGGCTTCAACACTCCTCTCTCAATAATCAATAGAACAAGTAGAGGGAAATCTGGCAAGGATAAAGAAAACAAAAAAATATCAAAGCAACTTGAACTATATGACATTTGTAGAACACTGCCCCCATCAAAAGCAGAATACATATATTCCCAAATCCACATGGAATACTCACCAACACAGATCATATCCTGTGTCATGAAACAAACTTCAG
>JAQZBX010005844.1:38863-55120 GCA_029593785.1 Cabassous unicinctus
TTTTTTTTTTTTTTTTTTTTGAGGTACTAGGACCAGGGATTGAACCCAGGACCTTATATGCAGACGCTGGCACTCAACCACTGAGCCACTGCTTGTTGTTTTGCTCATTGTTTGCTCGTTGTCTGCTCATTTGTTTTTGCTCATTGTTTCTGCTCATTGCTTTTTGCTCATTGTCTGCTTGTTGTTTGTTTGTTTTTTCTTTAGGAGGCACTGGGAACCAAACCTGGGACCTCCCATGTGGGAGGCAGGTGCTCAACTGCTTGAGCCACATCTGCTCCCAGAAATCTTTTTAACTTAATTAAAATGAAAATATAACATATCAAAATGTGTAAGAAGCAGCTAAAGTGTTGCTTACAGGGATATTTATAATTAAATACAGAAAATTCATAAATCAATAATAGAAGGTTCTACCCTAAGAAACTAGAAAATGAAAAGCAGAATAGAACCAAAGCAAGCAGATGGAAGGAAATTTAAAGAGCAGAAACCAGTTAAGCGGAAAAGAGAAAAACAACAGAGAAAATTAATGAAACCAAAAACAGATTATTTGAAAAGAGTAATAAATTCTGATAAATCTCTAACCAGTCTGACTATGCAAATATAAATTCATCCCATTTTCTGACTTATGAAAGGGATCTTTATTTCTTTAGACTTGGTACTCAGATATTTGGACTGTATGTCTATGACTCTCTACTTCCACCTAATGTCTGAGTATGAATAATGCAGAACTCTTTAAAAGAGTTCCTCAGGCATTGTCAAGTGAAACTCATCAGAAAGAGCTACTTCCACAGAAAAGATGCTTTTTTAAAAATTCACTCTTAAAATAAATGAGAATTGTCCTCTAAATAAGAATTCCAAATAGCCAAAACATAATAAAATATTTTATCTCCTGAGAGGATAAAAACAATTTTTAAATAGTTCTTGGGTCAAAGGTGAAATCAAAACTGAAATATCAGACAACTTAGAAATTACTGACAAGGGCTATTTTATATAACATTTATGTGGAAGCGATCAGAGGCAAATTCATAGCCATAAATGCTTTTAGTAAACAAGAAAGAATAAAATTAATGAGAAAGCATTTAACTCAAGAAGCTAGGAGAGAAAAAACCCAAAACACTAAAAGATAGCAATTAACATATTGAAGAAGACATCAATGGATTATGAATCAAAAACATTAAAATTGATAAATCAATTCAAATTAATACAAAGCTACCTCTTTGTCTCTAGTAACATTTTTTTATTTGTTTTAAAATCTATTTGCCTGATATTAGTGTGGAAACTCCAACTTTCTTAACATGGCTATTTGCATGCTAAAATTTTTTCCATCCTTTTTCATCAAAATATTTGTATCTTTGAATCTAAAGACTCTAGTAGATAGCATATAGTTGGATTTTTTTATTTTTTTAATCCAACTGATAATTTTTGCTTTTTGATTTGATTGTTTATTTCATTTGTTTTAATATTATTTTTATACAGTTGTATTTACTTCTTTTATCTTACCTCTTATTTTTCATATGTCTTATGGCTTTTTTGTTCCTCTGTACCTGCTTTAAGTTTACTTTCGCATGAAGTGAATATTTTCTAGTATAATATTTCAATTCCTAATATGATTTTTCCACAACATTGTGTTTGTTCTAGGGCTTGCCACATACATCTTAGCGTGTCAGAATCTACTTCAGATACTCTAACTTAATTCCAGTGAGATATGAAAATATTATTTCTCTGTAGCCCTATTTCCTGTCCCCCTTATTGTGCTATTATTATTACGCATATTACATCTTCATATGTTACAAACCCAACAATGCATTGTTATAATTATTACTTTCTATAATTATATCTTTGAGGAAGCTGAGAGAAAAAAAGAAAAAGTACATATGTATATATATAATATCCATAGAGTTTGCTATATTAGCCTTCTCACTTAACCATTTTTTCTCTTCATTTGTTCCTGTAGATTCAAGTTATCATCTAGTGTCATTTCCTAACTTTCATACTGCCTTGCTCACACCTGACTCCTTTATGTTATTATCATATATATTATACATTTATGTTATAGTCCCAGCAGTACAATTATATACATATTGTTTTATACAACTGCTAGTTAAATCACTTAAGGTAAAAAAGGAGAAGAAATATGCATCTATACTGTCTTGAATAATTACATAATTATCTATACCTATACTGGTACTGCTTGTTTTTTCAGTTGGATTTGGTGTCACTGCTTTCAGACTTCAATACTCAAGATTTCCTTTAGTATTTCTTAAAAGGTAGATGTAGCAACAAGTTTTCTCACTTTTTGTTTATTTGAGAATGTTTTTATTTCTCTTTCATTTTGAAAGTGAGTTTTGCTGGCTATAAAATTCTTGGTTAACATATACCGACTTTCACCACATGGAATAAATTGTGCCACTGCCATCGGGCCAATATCATTTCTGATATCTTACTGGGGTTCACTTGTACATGAAGAGTCATTTTTCTTTTACTGCTTTCAAAATTTTCTCTTTATCTTTATCTTTCAACATTTTAATTATGATATGTTAGAAGTGTAGCTGTTTTTGCATATGACCTACTTGGAATTCATTGATCTTGTATGTGTAAATTAATGTTTTTCGTCACATTTGGAAAGTTTTCAGCTATATTCCTTAAAATATTTTTTCTTCCCATATTTCTCTGCAGCCCTGTTTATTTTTCTTCTTTCTTTTTTATCTATTCTTCAGATTGCATAATATTTATTGATCTATCTTCAAGCTTGCTGATTCTTTTTCTCTGACAGTTCAAATCCATTGTTGAGCCCCTCCATCTAATTTTTAATTTTGTTTGTTGTACTTGTCAACTCCAAATTTTCACTTGTTTCTTTTAACAGTTTCTATCTCTTCATTGATATTCTCTATTTGATGAACCATTGTCATCATATTTTCTCTTAATTCTTTAAGCATCATTTCTATTAGTTCTTTGAATATATTTATTATAACTGCTTTGAAGTCTGTCTATTAAGCCCCACATTTGGGCTTCAAAGGCAGTTTCTATTGCCTGCTTTGTTTCCTGTGTATAAGTCACATTTTCTTGTTTCTTTGCATGTTTCAAATTTTTTATTGACCACTAGATATTTTAGATAATATATTGTAGCAACTCTGCATACTGCATCCCTGCACAGGTATCATTGCTGTGGTTTGCTTGATCATTTATTTATCTATTGACGTGGCTGAACTAATTCTGCTAAGTCTATTTCCCCACACAGAATGCAGCCTCTGATGCCCTTGCTTGAATTTTTCTGCCTGGTTTTTATCTTTTAGCCTGGCTACCTAGAGAATTACCTGGATTGTCATAAGCCACTTATTAGTCAAAGTTTGTGCTTAAGGTCCCTTAGACTTTAATCCTTTGCAGTTGGATGTGCATATGGCTTGATGGCTGCTATCACAATTCAGGAAGTTTATGGATTTTTGCCCCACAGTCAGAGAGGGACTGTAGCTTGGAAATTCCCTCTCTGATCATTCCTGATAGGGTGCAACCTTGGCATGTCCACCATCTTCCACATTGCCAGGATGAGTTTGATTTTATTCTTGAGACTTGCTTCCTAGGAGCTGCCCCTTAACAAAATAGCTCTTTGTTTAGTCAACGTTTGGTCAGAGGTTGTGTTTAAGCTCCTTATGCCAGAAAGGCTTCAATATGTGTTAATGGGTCTATGTACCACTTGAGGAATGCTTTCAAATCTGGCCCATATCTTGCTCTGATAGTTCCTGATTATGGGTTCCCTATTTGTGCTGGCTCTTTACCTGGTTCTATTATGCTTTTGGTTGGTCTGCCTTTTGTATGTACCAGGGAGTTACCAGCCTCCTCTTAATGGCTCTCCATTCAAGATCTCTGTGGGTTTACAACAAATGTCCTTAGGCATGGAGTTCTCCACACTCTGTTCCAAATAAAGTAGGTCCTCAGGTAGGATCGGTGCAGAGCTCTTGTTCCTCCCAGTGCCTTTCCCCCTTTTCAGTATCCATGTGCCACTTGACTGGAGTTGTAGGCAGGTCACACTTTTCTTGGAGTCATATCTGTATTCTGAGTGAGTGCTGGGGCCGGGGCATTGGTTAGACCCTGGACTTGACTCTTCCAGCTTGGACCCTCCCAGTGGGAACCTCTGCTGAGATGAGTTTACAGTTTACAGAATTCTCAGCGTGCTGTACCTACAGTAGAACTTCTACCCTATTAGTAGGGGCTGGGTAGGGAAAGGAGACCTAGCTCTCTTGGTTGGTCAGTGGTTGTTCCTTCCCTGAACAAATCTTCTGCAACATGAGGTGAATGGCTGGGAACAGCAGCTGGCCCCTCCATAGGCCCAAACTGGGTACTGAGTGGAATGGAAGCCCCCATTATTTTGGCAGCAAATGCCTTGGGTAGAACTTCTGCAAAATAGAGCTGGGGTTGCAGTGGGGAGGAAGGCATTTAGAGAGTAGGTCACAGCTCAAATGCCCCAGATTCTCACGGCTCTTACTAAGACTTACTAGACTTTCTTAAATGACTGTTTCTCCATTTGCTGTATAACCTAGGACAATTTCCAGAAACTTTAAAAGATAATTTTTTTGTCTTTTTGTTTATGATTTTCATCAGATGAATTGTTGTTTTGATGGTGAGCATGTCATTCAGACTCCTCTGGAAATTCTTGATAGATTTTTGAATGAAGTATATTACATTAGTGTGTATATATTTTGTCTTCTGCATACACACACACAAGCGTGCAGAAGTGTTAACCATGAAAATGTCTATGTTGTGGGATTTTGGGTAATTTTAACTTTCTTCTTTGGTTTCCTATACTTTCCAAATTTTTTAAATGCTCATAGCCTAAATGGAAATTGTTAATGTATTAGAAATCTATTACTTTTTACTATATAACTAAGCATGTCAGTAAATTAGGTCTAATATTTCTTGTTAATTTGTTTAGCATTTTCTAGTTAAATTATTTGCAAATAAGATACTCTCTTTTCTTTCCCAAATTTAAACTTTTTATTTTGTTCTCTTATCTGATAGCTTTGGCTGGCAGTCACATGATATTCTGGCCTTAATATATTCCTACAGAAAGAATGTATAAATCCAAAATACATTAAGCAAAATGCCTAATACATTATGCAAAATGCATTTCACACTTAAAGATACATCATACTTAAGTGTTTAAGGTTAGACAGAAGGTTAAAAAGGGGCATTATACAGGGAAAGCTGACTTCTAACATTTTTGTGTGCATTTCTTGAACTTGAGCTTTGAGAGCAGTGATGACCATTGTGCCATATATTTAAAATTTGACTTTTATTTATTTTTAGTTATAAGGGAGAAATTACTTATTAATTAGAATATCCTAGGCATAATTTCAAAATTGACAATTCATTAAATGAAGGAATGATTGTTAATATGTATGTACATATGTAAAATATAATATAACGTAGTCCAAGATGTTAAAAATGATTAACTGAGTTGGAGATAATGAGTGAGTTTAATTTACTTCTCTTTTTACCTTTTTAAATTTAACTTTAAGATTTTCTGAATATTTTTTTTCTGAATATTTTTAAATGTGCATGTACCACTATTGCAATCATTAAAAAGCATTAAAGGACATTCCATTTCAAAAATTATATATGTATGTGTGCATATATATATATATATATATATACATGTATATAATATTTAAATAAATTGTGAGTTTAGGACCTATATACACTTTTAAATTTAACTTAAGACTATTTGCCACTACTTAAATTTTCACTCATTTACAGAGATTTCATGGATTAAAAGGTAGCTCTAGGTCTCAACCTACCTTAATTGGTCCTGCAAATGAAAACCCACTACTCATTAAATTTACACCCAGTCAAAAACCTCTACATGAATGTTCATGGAAGCTTTATTTTGATTAGCTCCAAATTGGAAACAACCACAAGTCCTCCAATCTATGAATGGTTAAAGAAACTATGGCATATCCATAATATAGGATACTACTCAGGAGTGAAAAGTGAACAAATTATTGATAAACACAACAACTTCAAGGGCATTATGCTGAGTGCAAAATGATAATACAAGCCCTTCTCAAAAAGTTACATAGTGTATGATTCCATTTATGTAATATTTTCAAAATTACAAAATTGTAGAGCTGGAAAACAAATTAGAGTTTGGCAGGGATTAGGGATGGTGAGGGGTTAGTGTTTAGGGTTGATATTAAAGGGTAACCTTAGGGAAACTTGTGGCGATGGAATAGTTTTGGATCTCAATCAATGGGAAACCCTAGTCAACTGAGGAATACTCCTAAAAAAGTGGTTTTACTTCCCCAAATTTCAAGGAAGTGTGCCAGGGTTCTTTTAGACAAGTTACTTTTGCCTAGAGAGTAAGCAGGCTCGCAGTCAAGAGTCTCAAGAACACAACTAGGTAGAGCAGCACCTGAAACTGGAGGGAATGAAATTCTCAAGAGAATTGCAAAGGCAGCTTCTGCCATGCCCTGCACAAGGTGTCATCCACAGGAGTATGGCCTACTTCATGTCCTCCTGGTGCTGGCAGGATATACCATTTCCTGCAAGCATGTTTTGTTTTCTCCTACTTTATAAAACTATTCTTATGTATTTCCATACCCTTTTCTATTAAAGTAATTTTCCATTCTCTAACCGTTTTACTATAATCTTTTGGTCAATCACACCATTACATTGTGGCATGACAATTACACAGGTCATGGCATTAATTGTAATTACAAAAGTGATGTAGCAGTCCAAGACACGTCCATATAATAGAATACTTTGGAGCATTTGTTTAATGATGCAGTTTGTTATGCACTGAAATGGCACATCTCCAAAAGTTGAAGAATCACTAACGTAATATACAACCATTTATGTTTTTTTTTCTTTTTCTATTTGTGGTTGAAAAACATGCCTATACTTAGAATACCTCTAAATGGAAACATAATAAATGGACAAGGGAGCTTGAGAATTGAAGATCAGGAATAGGAGGGTGACACTTTTTATACTTTGTACCTTTCAAGTACTTTTTCTTCTTTTTTTGCCATGAAAATGTATTCGTTATTCAAATAAGTAAATTTAAAATAAAAGTAGACAGAGTAGTTTAGCATTTCATTTTTCAATTCTCTTTGAAGATAGAAACATTTCTTCCTGGCCGCAAGCTCTCCCCTTCCATCTCTCTGCATTCACCCTTCCTGTCCCGTGAGAGAAGGAAGTTACCCCAGGCCAGGTAGTTGGCACTGACACTGTTTTCTCTCATAACCTCACTTTCCAATCCAGAAACGATATCCTAGATAAGTAACCTTCCATGTTTGTAATTTTCATTCTCTGTTTTTTCCTTTGTTTGCCACTTACACTATTTCAATTTAAAATCAATCTGATTTACTTATTCAAGAGTGTTGTCCAGTGAAATGGGTATAATAGTTTTCAGAACAGTTGACTTTTCCTCATAAAAATTGAGATCTTTCCCTTCTGAAGCTTTTAAATATCTTCTAAATTATTTTGCAGAGTTTTCTACAGTGTTGCTTAAAGTCACACATTCCTTGACTCTATGCAAATTATTTAATGGCCACAAAAGTAATACATTAAAAATCTATGTCTATGAGAAATAATTAGGTAGGCATGTAAATATAATCCCTTTAGTTGGCTAAAAACTGAGTCTATTAAAAGAGAAAAAAATTAAGTGATATTGAAACTTATTATAAAAAGCAATATTCCTATAGTTTGAGTTTTAAGTCTTTCTGCTTAATTCTTCTATTCACACTTTTAAAAGTTTAGAAGCAAGGAATCATTTTTCATTTTCATCTCATTCTCTGTGCACCTGAGATTCTGTGAGCTTCAGGAGAGGTCATTTACCTTGTTATTAACTCCTCAAAGTTCCAACCCAGGTTTCATTCCTATTGGAATTACAGCCACTGCTCCATTAGTGATAGTAGATACCCTGAGGGTGGAATAACAGAGTGATAACCATAATGTTCATCTGCTCTTGCACAAAATATAGAAGCAATCTCTTTCCTTGCACAAATTTTAAATAACTGCCTCTATGTGAAAACTTTAACTTAGTTCTCAGTGTGCTGGATAAAGAATTAAATTTATGTATAGCTGAAATAATTGTGACTCTCCTTTCCCCTAAGGCCTTCAACTAAATTTTTTCATTCTAAAGTAACTATCCCCTGCCTGGTAATTTCCTTTGGATTTCTGGATACCATCTGTACCAGAACAGTACATGCTTACATAAGACATTTTTAAAGGAATCCATAACCCTTAAGATAAAAGAGGATGAAAACCAGAGTCTGCAAAGTTAGATTCCACCCCCCTTCCCCTGGAATAAATAGAATGTACTAAGAAACAGGATGAATGGCCCTGGGATGGAACCTACCTTTACCTGCTGTAACCATCTGCTTCCTGGAATGGCTGGGCTTTCAGAACCTCATACCTGCACTCCCAGAATCCACTGCTCCAGTAGAATAGCTCTTTTACCCATTTTCTCATCAGCTGTCACTAGTCCCAGTCATCACCCACCACCCCTAATGTGTCTCCCTTTCACAGTGTAAAGTTTAGCCTTTTTTTTTTTTTTTTTTTTTTTTTTTTTCAGGTACTGGGGCCAGGGACTGAACCTGGAACCTTGTATGTGGGAAGCTGGCGCTCAACCACTGAGCCATATCGGCTCCTGTGAGTTGGCTTTTTCATTTGTTTGCTTGTTTGTTTTTGTTTTTTTAGGAGGTACCAGGGACTGAACCCCAGACTTTCCATGTTGGGAAGCAGGCACTCAACTGCTTGAGCCACATCTACTCCCCAGCTTTACCCCTTTTGATCTTTGTTCAAGTTCATACCAGGTGCATCATTTAATAAAAAATAAATAATGGCTGTTAGGTACCAGAAAGCAGGGATAAAGGAAATAGAGTTTATCCTATGGGAGCTCAGACTTTGAGAATTCAAACAAATAATAATAATATAAAGAAATAGGTATTATTAGAATTTAACACAAGCTGCTTTACAAGCATGTATTTTTCTCCCAAAACCTCAGTCTTATCTTCCCAACTGCACTATAATCTACTTTTTGTACAGAGATCACAAAAATACTAAAATTGTTTTCAGGAACAGAGTCAGTACTCAATGATTTTTGAAGGAATGAATAAAATGCATTTCTCTTCTGCATCATTCTTAATATCTTAGTATAGTGCAAGGTAGAGAATAAACGTTTTTAAAAATACTGAAAGTATTATGTGAGATATAATTTAATTGACTTCTAAAGTACATTGGAGTCTCACTATAATATTGTTGTCTAGGATTATTTCATGAAATAACTAGATGGAACTTTACAATAGATTTCTTTTGACACTTTCTTAACTAAACACCCTTAGGTTTTATGTTTTTATGTTATAATTTTACTGAGTTCTAGACATAAAATAATTATGCAATAATTAAGTATATTATCTTTTGATAAATTGATTGAGAAAAAGGCCACAAAGATTCTTCTGTCTGCATCTATGCCCTTCTATAGTGCTCTCCCACACTGACTCTGGTCTTGACCATATGATTTCCTTTGGTCAATCAGACCATTAGTAAATGTGACATAAACAGAATGTTGGAATCACTTTTGCATTGGGGTTTGTCCTTGTAATGATCTTGGAACCCTCTCATCCATGTGAATAAGCCCAGAACCCCCTGTTAGATGATAAGAAACACATGGGCCAGTAGCTTCCATCACCCCAGCCATTTGCCAATAAACCCCAGCAGCAGAGCCAGCTGACAACTTCATTTATATGAGTGAACGCAGCCACGGTCAGGTCAAGAACCTCCCAACTAGAACATCCCAAATGAACTTAGCCAAACTGCCAACCCACTGACTCATGAGCTACTTCAATGGTGGTTGTTTTAAGCCACTAAATGTTGAGACACTTTGCTATACAGCAGAAGCTCAGTGATACAATGAAATGCTCAAAACTAAGAACCTTAGGATTACTTATTTAGATACAAGTGAATAGAATTAATATTTGCATATTTAAGCAACAACAACACAGGTGGTAAAAATCCTCAGAGATTAAAGAAAAGCCTCCAGAAGTCAACTAACGCCATATTAAATAGGCAACCCAATGGCAAAGATACATTAGTGTATGCCACAGGTGGAGAATGTTGGCAAAATGATGTCAGAGTAACTGAGAAAGAATATTAGGGTAGACTAAGCCAAAATCATTGCTCCTACAGGAAATATCACCCCATGTTTTAAGATTTGCATGTGAAATGTAAATTAAAACTAATTTGTGTGAAGACTAATATACCTCAGTGATAGAAATCTGAATTATAGACTGTTTTAAAGGAGTACACCACAAGCATTTTAAGTCATGCAAATCATTGGCTAACAAAGTGTGCCTATGAAAAAAAATTGCTAAACCAGTTATAATCAATAAGTAAGATGGTTTACTATTGATTCATGAAGAGTCTGCCAGTGAATCACAGGAGTGCTCAACAAAAGAAAACAAAAAAGGAAAGCGAGAAAACAAAAGAGATGAAATTTCATCTCAGTTTTAACAGCAAGCAATTCATTTCTCAGAAGAAGAAGCAGAGAAAGATGAGACACTTTCAAATATTGAAGACTATAGGTTCTTTGCTGATGATTCAGCTTTCTAATGGCAGGCAATTCTCTGTGCAAAGCCCAACTCAGCAGCTCCATGGGGAAGTTAATTGTTAATTACTAATTTGTCTCACCTATATAAATTAATCTGTCTTCCCCAGTATGAGAAGGGGGTAGCTGAAAGCCCAAATGCTAGTACAATGTCCAGATGTGATAGTTCATCACGAGGGTTCCCTGGGGCCCCACAGACAGTATCGCATCCTAAGACCCCTCATAGGAAGAATAAGAACTGGGTTACAGAAGTTAATAACAAGAAAGCAGAAGTGACTACACATAGGCTTATCAGCAAGGGTAACCACATAATTTTTTGTCCAAACAGACAATTTTGGGAACCAAAAGGGATGCCATTAATAATTATGCTGGGACCACAGGTGTAAAAAAGAACTGCCAAGTTGGAGTCAAAAGTTCCCAGACTCTTTGTCCTATATAAATACATATCATAATCAAAGAAAATCAGAAAGGGAAGTAAGCTGAAGAAGTACAGGGGATCACAGTCAGTGTCAGGAGGAAGTTGGCAGAACACTGTGAAAAAAAAAGAAAAGAAAATTGAAGAGTCACCTTCTGGGGAACACTCAGCCCATACTCCTTGTCAAGGAGTATCCACAGCCTAGCAGAATCCAGAAAACCAATGAAATGCCTCGAGAACAGAGGCATTGAGGGAGTTGGTGATTCGCTGCTGAGAGATGCAACTGCTTGTGAAACAAACAAGGCTGAGTAGACAGTGAAAATTGTCCCTGGCACAGATATTTATGAATAGTCAGAAAGCCTGTCATGGTATGTTTATTCATTTACTCTCAACACATATTTACTGAAAGCCAACTCTGTTGTTCTAGGCTCTAGTGATATAGAGGATAACTAAACAGACAAGGACCCTTCTATCAGAGGTAGAGACATAAAAACCACAAAAAATATACACTTATAATAGTGGTAAAAACCATGAGGAAAATAAGAACAAAGATGTGATAGAGAGTTTATATGAGTGACTTGACAAATGGTTAATAAAGAAAGGCCTGAGAAGATGTCTTTTGAGCTGAGGCTCAGAAAAGGAACTGGCCATGCAAAGACGTTGGGGCAAGATATTTCTGGACAGAAGACAACAGCTAGTACAATAAATCCTACAACAAGAACAAGCCAGTGTAGCTGATTCAAAGTGAGGGAGGAAGTGGAAGAATATGAGATCAAAGTCTGGGAGAGGCCAGATAATATAAGAACTTTGAATTTTATTGAGTGTGCTGGGAAGTAAGTAAAGGTTCTCTGTAGAGCAGGGCTTCTTAACCAGGGGTACACAGACCCGTCTGTGAGCTTGTATTGAAAAAAATCAAATTATCTTTATTTTCTCTGACCTCCGATGTTGAATATCATAAAACTATCTGCCGCTACATTCTGAGATGGGGTCCATGGTCTTCACCTGACTGGTACAGGGGTCTATGGAACAAAAAAAAAAAAGGGTACAAACCCCTTCTAGAGGAAAGATATGATCAAATTTACCTTTTAAATGCATCACTCTGGGGAGAACGTGTAGCTGAAAGAGAGGAGAATCAGGAGGACAGTCAGTGGATTGTTGCAGTTGTCAAAGAGAGAGATGATTTGGATGATATGAATTAGATGGAGAGAAATTGTTTGATTTGGGCTATGCTTTGCTGATGGTTTGAATGTGAAGCTTGTAAGGAAGAAAAATAAAGAATGAGGTGGGCTTTTATTTGGCCAACTGTGATGATAGTGCCATATAATGAGATGGTAAAAACTGGGAGCAAAGCAGGTTTACTTTGCCTTGTAAATATAAAATTTGAGATAACTATTAACATCTTAATAGAGAAATCAAAAAATGAATTGTTTATATGCCTCTGAATCTCAAGGGAACTGGTGTTATAAATATTGGAATCATTGCATATAAATGTAATTTAAACCAGAGGACTAAATGATATTTTTTAAGGATAGCAAATAGAGAAAAGCATGGGTCCAGAACCCAACTGGGTGACACTGTCACATTTAAGGCAACACTGCAGAATTTCAATACAAGAACAGTTTAGACAGCATGGTGGAGGCAGTTGTTTAACTAGAGTGAGTTGAGATGATAAAGTGGATGCTGTGACTGCAGACCAATCTTTCCAGAAATTGTGCTGTGACTCCTATCCACTCTTGTAGCTTCATGTTCTCATAGAGTCTTGGAAAATAATTCCAAGAAATATGAAGGCTTCTGGACAATGAACTACAAACTGGGGAACACAGGTAGTGACCCTGGAGGTTCATTTCTGTTCCTTTTGGTAGCTTAGCAGAGGGCACCCCTCAGTAGGTTTGAGTTCGCTCAGTAGAATAGCTGACACTATTTGCTGAACTTCAGATCCCCCACCCCCACCCCTTTCCATCAAGGCATCAGTAAATAGAAAGCTCTCACTCTTACATTGTTATTTAGCTCAGCAGTTGTAAAACTATGACCCTGTGGGTCAAGTCAGGCTTACCACATATTTTTAGAAATAAAGCTTTATTGGCACATAGCTCCACCCATTCATTTACTTATCAGCTACTGCTGCTTGCTCACTGCAATGGGTAGTTGCTACAGAGAATGTATGGTCCACAGAATCGACAATATTTACTATCTGGTCCTTTACAGAAAAAGTTTTCCAATCCCTGATCTATATAAAAAGTTCCTATAAATATTCAGTTCCATAAATATACAGTCCTAATAAATATAGAGAGCATCACATGGCAGGGTCCTCTCCACTGTATCATTGGTCACGGTACAGCCAGTACAATTATGTGCAGCCTGAGCCAACAATTCTCTGGTAAAAGAAGAGCTTGAGGGATCATGTGTGCCCTGCTACTTCTCTGTTTGTGTGTTTTTCCCCAATAAAATCTATTTTATATCTGACCATTCTTACTCTAGGGTCTATGCCTAGAACCCCTCTACCACATGACAAGTAATGATTGAAACATTTCATTCCAGCCCCAGTGTATTGGGTCTTTAAAAGGACAGAATATGAGAATAGTGAATTATGAGAGGTGTGTATATGCTGTATGTATATATGCATATTGGTTTTCTAGACCAAAACTTATAGTTCCAAAAACAATAGAGTTTTGGTTAAGGATGTTGATTATAACTGATAGAAAAAGATATTTGACTTTGGTACTAAATCCCTGGTTTCTTGACTAGCTGATGCTGTAATGGGTAACTTTGTGTGGGGAGGGAGCAACATGTACAGAATATATTCCAGGAAAATGCAAAATTCTATTACTGGCTAAATCTTTGGTGCCTACTTTCCTGGTGAGCCAAGTGCTGGAAGCTCATAATGGGGTATAGTATCTAAATCCCCCCTTTTCCTTGTCCCCTGCAGGAGGACACAAATAAATAGCTAAATTGGCATCAAACTATTAGCTTTATTGCCACTCAGTGTAGATCATAGGCCACTGCCAGGCCTCCTTTCCCACTTACCAAACCTAGCACTTGGTAGTATGCAACCCTTAAGAACCCATGTAGCCACAACCTTAGACACGCTGAAATTAAGAGAGCAGAGCACTTCAAGCACCTGGCAAACCTGGAAGCACATATGTATGAGAAAGAGAGATATCCCCCCAAAAAGCCACTAATTCTATGATGTAGCTAGCTGTAATACATTTCTTCTTGGACTTTGGAAAACAGGAGTAGGGGGTATCTCCTTGACATTCACGTAGAGGTTATAGAATGCTTCTGACACAAAGAATATCATAATGACTTAGGAGAAAATAATTTGCTGTTCTGATTGGGAAGACTTTAACTTGAAATTGAAAAGAAAGGTGAAATATTCTCAGTTAAAATGGGAAAAATATTAACATAGTCAACATCACTTCTTACATTAAAAAAATAGATTAACAGTGGATGTGGTGCCCAGTAATTCAAAGGAGAACATAGTTAAAAGAAATATAAGAATCTACATATATTGCAGCAGATATACCAATGCATACAAAATAGATGAGGAAAAAAGTCCAGGTGAACTTGAAGCTTTGCAAAGAAGATCAATTTCACCTCATAAATACCACTGAAACTTGATGGTGTAGAAATCATGATGATGAAGACAATGATCAAAAGGTACATATTGTTCAAAAGTAATCCATCTAGACAGAAATGGAAGCAAAAAAGAATTACAGTTTAAAGAGTATGTAACTGAATGGAAATCTACAAATATAAGGTGGAGCTAAAAAGAATTGCAGACAGACTATCATAGAGGGAATGTTCTATAAAGGGCCTAGAAGCAATGAGAATATATTTAATGTATTTTTTTACATGGACAACAAAACTGGACTTTAGTTATGATAGAGAGATAAAGGATGCTAGCAGGGTCTCTACTCTTACTTTCAAGGTTTCCATGAAATAACTTTCACTACAAGTACAAACAGTACGCCAGGAAAACTCCTTACTCTCTCTTTCCTGTGGAAAGAAATGAACTATCCAAGTGGTATAATAGAAAGAATCTGGCAATTGATTTTCTTTTCTTGATTGGGACAAGATAATGACTGACGTAAGAGTCTGTTGGTAGGTGTTGCCTTTATCTCTTTAATCTATTTCTCAGGGATTGACAGGGGTGAGACAGATTCCTCTTGCAGTTCTCTGACTACTTATCTACCTCGGAGACTCTTCCCCTCCCCCATAAGAGGGGTCTCAAAATCCAAACTCATGGAGCAGATTTTTAGGGGGCACAATGTAGTTGCAAGTCCAAGCCCCCTGCTCCAATTGGGTAGATCTAGATACAATAATAAATATTTATTATTGTTAAAGTAGTTATATTAACATCCATATGTCTGTCTTTTGTGTGTATTTTTTCAATTGGCCCCTCAAAATTCTAAAAATGGGGACTTGAATTATTTCAATTTTAGAGATCTTTAGATAATCCAACACACAAGTCTATTTCTAAAAAAAAAAAAAAAAAAATTAATTTTCAGAGCTCAAGCCACACAGCATTAGCTCACCTTGGTCCTCAGTCTCCTACTTTATTTCTGGAGATCCACATTCTACATTCTTTATGACCCAGTTCAGAAGCCACTTCTACCCTTGACTACTTCAGACAGCAATAAATTGAGTTCTCTCTAGATTGTAAATTCCTTAGAGCATAGAGCAAGAAATCATGAACTTTTTTTACGTCATCATCTTCACTTTTAAGCCTGTGCTGTGTCAGCCAAGGTAGGAGTCTCAGAGCCATTCTAGGCAACTACCTCCAGTTCATGCGCTCTCATATCTGGAGTTATCGTCTGTTACATTTGCCCAAGGCTTTTCCAGTTAATGCCTGCTGCCCTGGCATAATTATAAAAGTGCCAACTTTCACTCTCAGAAGTGTGCTTTTTAGAACATAAATTCTATGGCCACCCTAAACACATATCCAACCTTGCCTTCTTCCTCATTCTTAAATTGAATCCTCCTTTTTCCTCATCTTAAAATATAAGTTCTAGGTTAGACTCATCAAATCACATTACCGTCATAGCCTTCAAATTGCTCATCCAAACTTGAGACTTCATATCTATCTTCTGCAGTTTACAGAATTACTCAAATTTGTTCTCATTATTTCCTATGTAAAATTATTTTATGGCTCCCCATAGATAAGCCCAAACTGCAATGCAGGACCTCTGATAAGATCTACTATCCTGCCAATTCCTTCACTGAAAATCAAGCTCTAGTCAGGCCA
>JAQZBX010005845.1:0-55016 GCA_029593785.1 Cabassous unicinctus
TAAAGCACTTGTATTGAGAAAACTACAACTCATACTTAAAAGAAATTTTAAAAGATCCAAATAATTGGAAGAATATTCCATGATCATGGATTGGAACACTAAATATCATTAAATTGTCAATTCTACCCAAATTGATATACAGATTCAATGGTATCCTAATAAAAATTCCACAGGATTTTAAAAATAAATGAAAAACATGATTATCAAATTAATTTTGAAGGGTAAGGGGTCCTGAATAGCCAGAAAAGTCTTAAAAAGGAAAAATGAAGTTGGAGGACTCTCACTTCCAGACTTTAAATCATATTACCTCACTACAGTGGTAAAAACTGCATGGTCCAGGCATAAAGACAGTCACATAGACCAATGGAACTGAATTGATGGTTCAGAAACAGACCCTCACATGTATGGTCATGATATTTGACAAGCCTGTCAAACCAACCCAGCTGAGACAGAACAGTCCATTAAGCAAATGGTGCTGAGAGAACTTTATATCCATAGCCAAAAGAAGGAAAAAGGATCCCTATCTCATACCTTATACAAAAATTAACTCAAAATGGATCAAAAATCTAAACATAAAAGCAAGAACCATAAAGCTTCTAGAAGAAAATATAGGAAAATCTCTTCAAGACCTGGTAGTAGGTGGTGGATTCTTAAAAGAGATAAGAGAAGGACTGAGATGGACTAATGATGTTTAATGTATGTAGAAGTTTGAATTAACTTTATTGTAAAAGTGTGGAAATGTATAGAATTGATGGTAACACATTATAGTGAGTAGCAGCTGGTTTAGAAATTGGATTGTGGCTATAAATTGGAGTCTAGGGATGTAAATGCCAATTCAAAGATAGCTAGAGAATAATCTTGGGACTTAATAACACAGTAAACCCAGAGGTGGATGAGAATTGTGGTTGATGGTACAGATGCAAGAGTGTCCTTTGTAAGCTAGAGCAGATGTACATCATTATTGCAGGGTGGTGGGAATGTGGAGAAGCATAAGAAAAATACAACTGGAATGACCTAGGGACTGTGGCTAACAGTAATAATGTAATATTCATGTATCTATGCCAAAGATGTACTGTGTTGATAATGGCAAAGTATGGAAAAAGTGTGCCAAATTTACGCTATGGACCTGGTAATAGTCTGATGATATTATCTCATAATGTGTAATAAATATTCCACCATGGTGAGGTTTATTGATAGAGGGGTGTTTTATGGGAATCCTGCACATGTGCAGGATTGTTTTGTAAGTTTACAACTTCTGTCATAAAAATATATTTAAAAAATAATGATATGGTAAGTTCAGTGAAAATACACCAAATGTAAGTTAAGGATTAGTAGAAAGTAATTAGTAGTAAGATTTTGATGATATTCTTTCAACAAATATCTCACAACAATGCAAGGTATTGTATGTATATATATAAATGATGTAAAAATAATAATAATAGAGTGGGTTGGGGAAAAATACACCAAATGTAAGATACTTTGGTTGGTAGTAATATTTTGAGGATGCTGTTTAATCATTAGTTAAAAAATCATTTACAACAATGCAGGGTATTGTTAGTAGGGTGAGGTATGATGTTCCTATATGATGTTATGTACGTTTGTTTTGTAAGTTCACAATTATTACTATACACTTATTGTTTATGTATGTGTATGTATGTGTGATATACTTCAATAAATTTTTCAAAAATGAGATAATTACATATATATATATTAGAAGCATATAATAGATTTGAACTGATTGAGAAGAGAATTAGTGAATTGGAAGTCAGAGCATATGAAATTGAAATGACAGAAGAACTGAAAGAAAAGAATGGAAAAAATTGAACAGGGCCTCAGAGAATAGAATGATAGCATGAAACACACAAGCATATGCATTATAGGTGTCCAAGAAAGAGAAGAAAAGAGAAAAGGGGCAGAAAATATATTTGAGGAAATAATAGCTGAAAAATTTCCAATATTTATGAAAAACATGAGTATCAATATTAAAGAAGAACAACATACCTCAAACAGAATAAATTCAAACAGATTTATTCTGAGACATCTACTATTCAGAATGTCAAATACCAGAGTTAAAGAGAGGTTTCTGAGAGCAGAGACAAAAAAGCAATTTATCAATTCCAAGGGAACCTCAATAAGTCTAAGTATCAATCCCTCATCAGAAATAATGGAGGTAAGAAGACAGTGTTTCAATATATTAAAGGTACTGAAAGAACAAACTGTCAGCTAAAAATTCTTTATCTGGAAATACTATCCTTCAGAAACAAAGATGAGTTTAAAGTCTTCACACACAACAAACTGAAAGTATGTTAACAAGACTCCAGATCTACAAGAGATACTGAGGGTGTGTTGCAGCCTGAAAGGAAAATACATGGCTGAAAGGCCTGGAGAAAAGTATTGAAACGAAGATAAGTAAGGGTAACTGGAAGGCTTAAAAGACAGAAAATAGTAAGATATGACAATGGAAGTCAATGTCATCCAATAGAAAGCCAATGGATGACATAATAATGACTTTACAGTAATAAATTTGAATGTTAATGGATTGAACACTCCAATCAAAAGACATAGAATGACAGAATGGATTAAAAAATATGAGCCATCTACTTGTTGACTACAAGAGACTCGCCTTAGAGGCAAGGACACAATCAGGCTGAAGCAGAATGTTTGGAAAGAGATATTCCATGCAAATAGTAACCAAAAGTGATCTGGAGTAGTGATACTATCAGACAAAATAGATTTTAAGTGCAAAGCTGTCATAAAGAATGAAGAAGTAACTATATGTTAATAAAAGGGTCAATTCACCAATGAAAATAACAAAAATAAATATTTATGCACCTGACTTAGGTGTTCCAAAATACATAAGGCATACACTGGCAAAACAGAAGGGAGAAATAGAGGTCTCTCCAATAATAGTTGGATATCTCAACACACTATTCTCAACATTGGATAGAAGATCTTGTCAGAGGATAAATAAGGAAACAGAGAGCTTCAATAATACAATAAATGAAGAAGACCAAACAAATATTTGTAGAGCATTTAACCCCCAACAGCAGGATATACATTCTTCTCAAGTTCTTATAGACCTTTCTCCAGGATAGACATTATGTTGGGACATAAGTCAGATCTCAATAATTTAAAATGATTGAAATTATAGAAAGCATTCTCTCAGACCATACTGGAATTAAGTTGGAAATTAATAAAAAACAGAAAAAGGGAAAATTAGCAAATATATGTAGATTAAACAATACACTCTTAAATAATCAGTGGCACAAAGATGAAATTGCAAAGGAAATCAGTAAATATCTCAAGATAAATGAAAATGAAGTCACAACATATCAAAACTTATAAGATAGAGCAAAGGCAGTGCTAAGAAGGACATTTGTAGCCCTCAATGCTTACATTAAAAAAAAGAAGAAACAGCTAAAACCAAAGACCTAACTGCACATCTGAAGGTTCTAGAAAAAGAATAGTAAACCAATTTCAAAGCAAGAAGAAGAAAAGACACAATAAAATTAGAACAGGGAGTGGATGTGGTTCAAGCGGTTGAGCACCTACTTCCAGCATGGGATGTCCCAGGTTCAGTTCTTTGTGCCTCTTAGAAATAAACAAAAACAAACAACAAGCAAAACAAATGAGGAAGCCAACTCAGGGGAGCCAATGTGGTTTTGTGGTTGGGCACTGTCTTCCCACATGCAAAGTTCTGGGTTCAATCCCCAGACCCTCATACCTCAAAAAACAAAAAACAAAACAAAACAAAAAAAGCATTAGAGCAGAAATAAATTAAATGGAGAATAAAAAAGTGAATAAACAGAGCCAAGAGTTAGTTATTCCAGAAGATCAACAAATCCTTAGCTAGTCTAACAAAGAGTGAATGAGAAAAGATGCAAATAAAATCAGAAATGAGAAGGAGACATTACCATTAACTGAGCAGAAATGAAAAAGCTCCTAAAAGGATAATATTAACAACTGTATGCCAACAAACTGGACAACATTTATGAATTGGACAAATTTCTAGAAACACAGGTATAACTCACACTAAGCCTGGAAGAAATTGAAGACCTTAACAAACCATCCACAAGTAAAGAAATTGAAACAGTCATCAAAATCCTCCCCAAAATGAAAGCCCCATCACTAGATGACTTCACAGGTGAATTCTACCAATCATTCAAAGAAAATTTGATACCAATCTTGCTTAACCTTTTCCAAATTTTGAAGAGAAAGGAATGCTACCAAACGCATTCTATTAAGCCAATATCACCTTAATACCAAAGCCAAATAGAGATAATACAAAAACAGAAAAGTATAGACCAAATTCTCTAATGCATATAGAGGTAAAAATCCTCAACAAAATATTCCCTAACTGAATCCAAAAGCACATTAAAAATTATACCCCATTATCAAATGGGTTTTATACCAGGAAAGCAAGGGTGGTTCAACATAGAATCAATCAGTGTAATACACATTAATAAATTTAAGATGAAAGATTACATGATCATCTCAATTGATTCAAAAAAGGCATTTGACAAAATACAACATCCTGTCTTGTAAACACTGTCTGAAAGATAGGAATAGAAGGAAACTTTCTCAATATGATAAAGTGCATATATGAAAAACCCATGACTAACATTGTACTCAATGGTGAAAGACTGAAAGATTTACTACTGAGATTGGGAAAAAGACAAAGGTATCTACTACAGCCACTGTTATTCAATATTTTGCTAGAAGTTCCAGCTAGAGCAATTAGCCAAGAAAAAGAAATAAAAGTTACCCAAATATGAAAGGAAGAAGTTAAAGTTTCCCTATTTGCTTGCCTTTAAGATAGCATTTCACATTATTAAAATGCTTTAATTTAAAATGAATAAGGACTTTACCGACAATCATGTAACTATTGAAAAATGATCAAAAAATTTCATGATGAACTAACAGTGCCAAGAGAAGAAAGAAAAGAGACAAATCTAATTAGCTGTGTTTTAAACTGTTTCAGAATATATCACAATCATTTACAGGGTTAAGAAAGTTAAACATACAGCATTGCTATTTTACTTTTCACATTTGAATAAAAAAATGAAATCACCCCAGCAAATACATTTATTTTTTCTTCTTCAATTATATATAGAGTTGTAAGCTGACAAAGCAATCATGCATAACATGCAGAGATCCCATATGTCACCCCACCACCAACACCTTGCATTGCTCTGGAACATTTGTAACAAATGTGGGTTGGGGAAAAATACACAAAACCTATTTTTTCATTTAAATTATATAAATCAAGCTTTAACATAAAATAATATAAAATTCAAAATTTAATCACAAAGAATGCAATATCACATTTCAAAGTAATTAAGATTTAATAATCTTTAATGAAAGAATTCACATCTTTTTTTTATGAGGACACATTTTGAGGGAATAGCATTGTGCTTGGCATAAAGTAAGAACACAATAAATATCATAATTATTTTCTGGTGCTAGTGCACTGTAAAATGCAAGTTATTAGCTAATGTGTATGGTATTTATCAACCATAACAACAGCTATAGTAGATGCCATTTAGTGAGCAGCTAATATGTGTAAGGTGCTCTCTCTCTATATATATATATTTATAAAATTTTATTAAGAAGTATATCATATGTGCACATACCTAAACAATAAGTGCATAGAAAAAGTTGTTAACTTACAAAATAACCATACATATCATCATACAGGTTCTCATATATCACCCCACAACTAACACCTTGCATTGTTGTGAAACATTAATTACAAACTATGAACTTACTGTAGCCCACTTCTTACATTTGGTGTATTTTTCCCCCAACCCATCCATTTGTTAACACAGTACATTAGTATTATATATTTGATATAGTTCATGAGATAATGTTCTAGTATTTGTTCTATTAACTAAAGTTCTCCTTCCACCACTGGATTCCCTGTGTTATACAATCACATGCTTTGTACAATCCATTCAAAGTATATACTTACTCAGTGGTTCACATTTTCTTCATAGAGTTATGGAGTCATCATCTCAGTCAATTTTAGAATGTTTCATTATTCCAAAAGGAAAAATCCCATTCCCCTTTATATTTCTCTATTGTTGCAAAATATTACAATATTACTGTTAACTATCATCCATAAGTTACATTAGTTGTAAAATTTTCCTGTGTATCACCATATTTTAACACTTTGTAAATGAAGAACATTGTTTTATTTATACTATTAACCACAATCTTTATCCATCACTGAAATCACTATGTTATACATTTCCTAGATAATTCTCTAGTTTCTTTCCATTGACATTTACATCCACAGACTACCCCTTTCAGCCACAATCTCATTTATAAATCAGCAGTGTTAGTTATACTCACTATACTGTGTTACCATCAATTATATTCATTTCCACACTTTTACAATAAACCTTATTAAAAGCATCAGCTCCCATTCTCAACCCGCATTTTAACTCCTAGTAACCTACACTTTAGAGTTTACCTCTGAGTTTACTCATCGTATTTAGTTCAAATTTGTGAGACCATACAATATTTGTCCTTTTGTGTCTGTCATTTCATTCAACAAAATGAGACATCATATTTAAAAAATGAAAAATATATGTCTCTCAGCTTATTCTTCCCCATGTGAAAACTCATCATGACACACCTGTACTATTGAGTGAGTTTCATTGATGATAAACTTTCCTCCTATTAGAAGTGTTTCTCCCTTAATTAAATACTACACTTCACAGACCCAATTCTTCATTCTCTAGAGTGTTTCAATGGAGTCTTAGCTAACGGATTTGAGATCTTTCTACATTTGTAACATAAATATTTAATGCTATAAAATTTCTCAGTACTGTTTTATCACACCTCACCCGTTTTTATACATTTGTATTTTCATTTTCACTCAGTTAAAATATTTCTTAATTTCTCTTGAGATTTTCTGTTTGACTCATGTTATTGATAAGAATTGTTAAATCTCCAAATATTTGGGGGTTTTCTAGATATCTTTCTGTCAGTGATTTCTAGTTCAATTTCACTATAGTCACAGGAAATATTTTTATTATTTATATTATTTTTTGTTTGCAATGGTTTGTTTTATTTGCCAGAATATGATGTAGTTTGTTAATATTCCATATGCACTTCAGAAGAATGTGTATTCTGCTCTGGCATGGTTTAGTGTTCTATACCTGTAAATAGGTCAAATTGATTGTACTATTTTTCAGGCCATCTGTATCTTTATTTATTTGATACTTATTTGTTTCATAACTTACTGAGATGTGTGTTGAACTCTCCAAGTATAATTGTAGATGTGTCTATTTCTCATTTCAAAGCATCTTTTTTTTACATCATTTATTTTGAATATCTGTTGTTAGGTGCATACACATACAAGATTATATCTTCTTAAAGAACTGACCACTTTATCATTATGTGCAGTCCCTCTCTATCCATGACGATATTTCCAATTCTGAAGTCTACTTTGTCTGCTATTCATATAGCTACTCCATATTTCTTTGATTAGCATTTTATGGTATATTTTTATATTCTTTCAATTTTTAATTTATCTATGTCTTTATATTTGAGTGGATTTCTTGTAGACAGCATATGGTTGCATTTCACTTTCTTATGCAATGTGATAATTTCTGTCATTTATCTGATGTATTTAGAACATGAGTGAGAAATCTATGGATTTTGTAGAAAATGTAGTTTCCCACCTGTTTTTGCACAATCTTTGAGCTAAGAATGTTGTCACATTTTTAAATCATTGATAAAAATAAAAATAAGAACAATATTTCATGAAATATGAAAATCTCTTGATATTCAAATTTCTGTGTCCCTAAGTAAGGTTTCATTAGAACACAGTCACACTCATTCATTACACATGGTCTTTGGTATTTCTATGCTACAATGGTAGAGTTGGGTGTCATAAGTTTCTGTTTGGTATCATCTTTCTTTCATCCTGAACAACTTCCTTTAACAGCTCTTGTAGGATATATCTGTTATATGTGTCTGTATGTGAGTGTGACTATATATGTCTGTGGCATATGTCTATGTGTGTATACAAACACACATATAGGGACTGAATCATGCCCCCTACAAAAAGCATACTCATGTCCAAATTTGGGGCCTGTGGGTGTGAACATATTTGTAAATAGAACCTTTGATGATGTTGTCAGTTAAGGTGTGGTCAAAATGCATGAGGGTGGGCCTAATCCAATAGGGCTGCAGTCTCTATAAGCCAAAGCTATTTGAATGCAGTTAGCCCAATACCCTGTACTGTGAAAATCCCTTATAATCTGATGTTTCCCAAGGCTCAATCTGCCCATTTCCCTCCCACTTTACATGCTCTGAGTGATGACACCAAAACCTATGGCTTCAACTCAACCCATATGCCAGAGAGCCTCAATCCTTCACATCTAGTCCAGAATGCTCTCCAGAGCCCCACATCTGAATTTCCTATTGGACTCTCATGGGTACTCAAACTAAAGATCTCTGTCTGGATGAATATCACCAAAAATTCTCTAAGCCAGAATCTGGAAGGTTTCCTTGACAATTCTCACCCTCTCACTCTTTGATGTAATTAGCCATGAAGATGTGTCTCTCCTAATTCTTAAATATGTTTCTTAATTTCACCTCTCCAGGCCATTCCTGTTTTTGTAGTCTAAGTCCAAGATTTCATCACTTATAGCCTGGATCACTGTGAAAATAACACCCCACTAGCTCCTCTGCCTCTTGCCTGGTCTCCCTCCAATTCATCCTCTAAACTGCTGCTAGGATATTTAAAAAATGCAAATTAGGCAATGTTACTCCCATATCTAAAAATCTTTCAAAGGTGTATGTAGTCTACACAATAAAGTAAAAATTCCTTATCATTTTATTTCAGAAATATTATGGCCTAGCCATGAGCCACCTCTCCAGGCTCATTTCCCACCGCCTCAGATGTATCTTACACTAGAGACCAACATATTACAAACTGGGTTCTAAAGAACAATTCTCAAGATATTAATAAAATTCTGGTCAAATAAGTTTGCAAAAGTGAGGAAATAGATTTAAACACAGCAATGGGCATTGAAAATATCCAAGAAGAGCACAGAGGCAGTAAAGTTTGAGTACCAAACTCCTGATTTTCAATGAATACCTGTTAACATTTCAGGAATTCAGTTTGGAAAATGCTACGATGGCATTTGGAACAACTCATAATTGTTCGTATAATATGTTATGGTTTCTTGATTCCCCAACTCTGGCTGAGGTGCCATTCATTCATTCACTGCTTATTAATTAATTTATTCATTCATTGCACATCAAGTGTACTTGCTAAAAACAGCTATAGACTGGACATTCAGAGGAAGAACATGCTATGTGAGCTGAACAAATATATGATTAAAACAATCATTATAAATGCTGTTTGTTGGCAGCATAAAGTGTGAGGAACTGATGGTATCTTTGCCCCCTCCTTCTTTATTTGGCTTTCTCTGAGATAGGTGCCAGTTTTTCCTTTATGTATATGGAGACTTAGTTGTTAAGTGTGCATATAATTACAATGGTCATATCTTTCTCATGTATTGACCCTTTTATTATTATGTAATGTCTCACTGTATTTGTAGTAAAATCTCTTGCTGAAAAGTCTATTTTGTCTGATAATTATATAACTACTCCAGTTCTCTAATGGATAGTATTTGAATGGTATATCTCTTTCTATTATTGTACTTTCAGCTGAGTTGTGTCTTTGAATTTAAGGTATCTCTTTTATAGACAGTACATAATTTGATCTTGCAATTTGATCCAGCACAACAATCTCTGACTTTGGAGTATTTAATTTTGGGGGGAGGTAATGGGGATTGAACCCAGGACCTCATACATGGGAAGCATGCTCACAAACCACTAAATTACAGCTGTTTCCTATTTTTCTTCAAATGGGAGTATTTAGACTTTTCATATTTAATGTAGTTATTGTCATGTTTGGATGTACATTTCCCACATTGGGATTTATTTTCTATATCTTCTCTCTTTTGTTCTTCTGTTCCTTTTGACTGCCTTTGTTGTGCTAGATATTTTTATAGCACCATTTAAGTTAATTTTAACTTTTTCTTTAGTTATTCTTTAGGGATTTTAATTGAAAGATAAGAATATATATCAATTTATCACATTCTACTTTAGGTCAATGCTGAATTAATTTCTGAAAAATATAGAAAATTTGCTCCAATTTACTGCCATGTCTTCCCCCTTTTATGTATCCCATTCCCAATATATATCTATGAATTTTATAAATTTACCATATAAAATGTAATAGTTACTTTATACAATCTTAAGTTTTTAAAGAAGTTAAGGCAAGAAATGAGAAATATATATATAGCCTTTTATGTTAACCCAAATAATTATAATTTCTTGTGCTCTTTATTTCTCCCTGTGAATTGGAGACCCTGTCTGGAGTAATTTCTTTTCAATCTGAAGTATTAGCTTTAAGATTTTTTTAAAGGCATGTTTTGGTTATATATCCCCAAAACAGACATGTTCTTATTCTTTATCCAATTTCTTCTGAGTGTGAATCTGTTTGTAAATACGACCCTTTGAAGGTAAATTATCACTTAAAGTGTTTACCCATTTGTGAATAGGATCTTCTAAGATCATACTTAGATGTGGCATGAATGAACCAGGATGGACCTGAATCCATAATACTGGGTCTATTATAAGCAGAAGAAATTTGGCCACAGTCAGTAGGAAAAAGCCACAGTAGATTTTGGGATATCACTATGTAATGAAAGACTGCCATCAACAGAATTCTACAGCTCCAGGAGAAAGCATTGCCTTGCTGAACATATTGATTTTGGACTTACAGCCTTTAACACTATGTAGCAATGATTTCCAGTTGGTTAAGCCAACAAACATGTGGTATTTGTCATAGCAATCTGGCAAACCAGGACAGCATATTTATTGACAAGAAATTATTTTAGTCTTTATCTTGGATTGTCTTTATTTCACTTTCATTTTGCTGGATATAGAAATTATGGTTGACAGTCTTTTCCTTCAATGCTTTGAATATATCATTCCACTGCATTGTGGCCTCCACCAATGAATCTTATTGATACTCCTCTCTATGTGATGAGTCACTTACTTCTTGTTGATTTCAAGATCTCTTTGTCCTTGACTTTCACAGTTGGATTGTGATGTATCTTTTACATTATATGTAACAAAGCATTAGTATCCAGAGTATGCAAAGGGTTCTCATTTATTATTAAGGGGAAAATGCTTCAATATAAAAATTGACAGAAGAAATGGAAAGACAAATTCCAGAAGAATAAAGAAAATGGTAACTAAACATGAAAACCTTTTTGGAAAGTTATTTGGTAGTATCCTCTAAAGCTGAGCCTACATATACACTGACTCAGCAATTCCACACCCAACAGATATCGATATATATCTTCATATATGAAGACATATATGAGAAGGTTTATAGCATCATTATGTGTAACACCCCTGTTTTAGTTTCCTAGGGCTGCTGTAACAAAGCTCAACAAACTAGGTGGCCTAAAACTCCAAATTCATTGTCTCACAATTCTGAAGGCTAGAAGCCCAAAATCAAAGTGTCAGCAGGGCCATGCTTCCTTCAAAATACATAGTGAAAAATCTGTTTTATGCCCCTTATAGCTTCTGTCCATTACATGCAATCCTTGGTGTTCCTTGGCTTGTGGCAGCATCACTCCATCTCTGCCTCCATCACATGGCATATTCTCTCTCTATCTGTGACCAATTCTTTCCTTCTTATAAGGACACCAGTCATACAGAATTACTGCCAACCCTAATCCAGTTTGGCCTCATCTTAATTAATATCATCTTCTAATACCCATTTCAATTTAAAGTCATATTCATGGGGCAGGGGATTAAGACAAGAACATACCCTCATTGTGTAGCAAAACCACAGTAAAGCTTTACACTGGAAATAACCTACTAAAGTCTGCCACAAAATTTGATATAGCAATTAAATGAAATGGAGCAATGAAAAGGAACATTAACATTCTAGGTTGCCTTTGGTGAGATTTTGCCATTTAGTTTGGTAGGCACAGCTTCCAGCCAAATAATTTTTGAATATGTAATATGCCTGAGTGCCAGAGGGCGGAGAATCAAAATTTTAAGAAAATGAGGACCCTATCTTTATCATTTTGTGTTTTACCTTGTACATGGGGCAATGAAACCAGCAGTAAGAAAAATGAAACTGAACTGCATCATAATGGTAGCGAATTAGGCTCAAAATTTGAGCTTTCTCATCAATAAGATTGAACAACTGACCTTTGTAATAAGAGCTTGTGATATTGGAGAGCTCAAACACAAAAACAGTGGATCTGAGATAAAAGAGAGTCTCACCCATAAATCATGCAGATGGTGAGGAGCACAGAGAATTCAAAGGGTTCAGCAGGTATTTTTTTCTTTCTTTTTTATCTACGGAGTCCTCAGCAGTGACCTTCAGATTCTGTTCTCATTGACAAAAACTGAAAAGAAAACATATTCAGGAAGTTAATCTTTTGGATCTTACTGCTTTAGTGATTCATGAATTTGGTAATGTTCAACTGAAAAGCAAGGCTTATATAGGTAAAAAAATTCGAAAGGTATAACCAACACTCCCTATTCAAAAGGAAATAAAACCAGAAAATAATGACAAACAGAAAAAATAACCTATGACATGTAATTCAAGAAGGAAAACTTCAAAATAACCTTGGTGCAAATACAAATGTACATTACAAAAAATAGAAATAATAGTTGAATACATTACATAAAATTGCCAAAGTCACAAAGCTAAAGCAATATTCCTAGGAAAATTCCTGGCCTTACAATGTGAAAAATACTTGTATTAATTAATTAATTATATTCATAATTAATTAATTAAAATAAACAATCAAATGATATAATGCCCTACCTTAAGACATTAAAAGAAATACAATACAACATTATTTGAGGAAAGACACAGAAGGGAATTAATAGAGAAAAGCAAGAAATGAACCATTTATCAATATAAAAAGGAGAAGAAATATCCACAATCAAGATCAACATACCTAATAATATTTTCTACACTGACAATACTATTCTGTATCTGCATAGTTCATTACAGAAGCCACTATCCACATGTGGCTATCAGGCATTTGAAATTTGACTAGAGGTATCAAATAACTGAATTTTTAGTTTTATTTCAGTTTAATTAATTAAAATTTGATAGCCACATGTGGCTAGTGTGGACAATACTGAACAGCAAAGACATAGAATATTGGAGGAGGCAATTAAAAACAATAAAATAGATTCAAGTTAAAAATGGAAAAAGGAGATAGTCAACATAGGAAGTGAGTATAGTGAGGCAAAACCGGCACAAGAAAATGTAAGATTCCATTTTGATATGAAAAATTTGAATATAGCCACGACTTATAAAAGTGTAAGTAAATAAATGTTTGTTCACATATACTGATTGGAGAAGTCATTAGAAGACAAAACATGGGGGACATGGGGAGGTCAACTAAATTCTGAGAAAGGTTTCAAAGAAAAGCAATACTTTGCTCTTCACCCAAAGTCCTACCCTGTATATTTCCTCTCAAGGGAAATATAACCTCTATTTTGTATTCCCTTAAAAATATTCTATAAACCTAAAAGGGCTATATTCCAGGGTCACACCTTGATTACACAGACAATAATCCTAGATAGTGCTTTGTTCTCTGGGATATACAATGATCATCTTGATTGGATTACCACACAATTACAAAATTATGATCCTCATATGATGTTGGATATAGAAGATCATTGTGAAGGACAGTTTTGAAAATTCATTCCTTTATTCATTCCTAAATACTTTTGTCTGCATTATGTGTACCAGTCATTACCGCATGTCCTGGATATTCAGCAAGGAATCTAACACACTGGATCTCTACAGATAAATGCTTGGAACTCTGAAATAAATCTGGAAATAAAAATAAGGGGAACATGAATGAATATGAACATTGTCAACATGCATAATTATGTGAGAAATATGAAACAGGTTATTCTGATAAAGAATGGAGGGTGAGCATGGTAGGGTAGAGACCACACAGTACTCTCTAGAACAGGCTAAAAATATACTTAAACATCTTAAGGAAAATTGGGAACCAATTTTATGCTTGTTTTTGATAATGGGAAATGCTTTACTTTGCCAAAGGGCTGTTAATTCAAAGTACTAGAAATAGGTAGACTTTTATAAAAGGGTTTTATTCGGGGTAAAAGTTTTACATGGTTTGGACCATGAAAAGTCCAAACTGAGCCACCTTCAGAGATGCTCCTCATGAAAAGGAGCTGCCATATGTTGAAGAAAGACAGTTGCCTAGCTCTGCCAAGGTTTGAGCTCAGCTGAGAGCAACGAGGCATAGGGCTTATCTCTTTCTGGGCCTCCTATATCAGTCTCAGCTGTTCCACTATCTTCTGGATTTCAGCTGTAACATATGAGGCATAGAGAAAGACTAGCCACCTTTTGAGCAACTCCATGGGTTCAGCCTCTTTGGGCTTCCTGCTTAAGCAATACTCTAGTCCTCTCTCTTACATGGCATGATCAAATATAGTGGCTTCCTTTTCCTGTGTCTGTCTGTGATTCTGGGTTTATATCAGATCCATCAAGGGGGCAGAGACTAAACCTGAGTAATGCCTCACTGACATAGTCCAATCAAAAGTCCTCAATTGATCTTATCAAGTAATCTAATCAAAGGACCCTCAACTTAATTTAATACAATCAAAAGGCATCATACTCACAGGTATAAACTAGTTCAAAAACATAATCTTTCTCTTTTAGGGATTCAAAAAATAATTTGAAACTGCTACAGGAAATTATATAAAAATTATAGTACCTTTTACAGTACAGGACATAATTTTATTACCACTTCATTCACAATTGAATTGGCCATCTGAAAGGAATTCAAATGTTTCTCTTTTGGTTTTAAAACATGAGGCTTCATTTTTTCATTTTTTCCTGAATTCAAAACCTTAATAAACAAATTATGCAAATTTTAATCAGAAGATAAGGTTATATGTGCAAATATATAGGTATATGCACTTTTTCCAGTGACACACATTTTCTATTGTGATTAAATATAAAATTTTACCTATAAAGCCAATTTTCACTATTACAGTAAATGAGGTGCAGTGACTTTACATAACTCTCCTGCTTCTATGGGACAATGCACCAGAATAGACCTCCATACTAAATAGAACTATCAAATACTGAACAGGTGTATGTGTTTAAAGCTAAAGTTCATTTATAATAAAGAAATGGCCCAGTGAAAAGCAGTTTGTAAATAATTTATCCTGTTCACATTATGTGGCATTTCAATATCATCTGCAATGTTAGCTCAGTAATTGAAACAAAACAGTAAGGAGAATGGGGTTGGCAACAAATTTTCAAAGTGTGGCCTGACATGTTCTAATAGTTCTCTCCATTAGTGTGCACATCCCACAAAAATATAGTATCGGTTCATTGTTTTAAGAAAGAAGGTAGACTGTTCCAGATTCATTTATTATTCAGGTGCTATCTCCAAATTGTGATAAAACATGAATAATTTCAATAATGAATATCCAAAATTCAACCCAATTGAACTATAATCAAAGATATTTTTTTATCACACACATCACAGTCACCTTAATATGCCTTAAGAATTTCATTGAAAAGTAAGACACAATTAATTATATCTTATTAATTCCCTCAAATGCAAAAAAATATGTGCCATTCAGCATACAAAAGTTACACATTAAAGGAGCATATATCTTTCTTAATAGCTAACTCATTTAATTTAAATTTCATCAACCTTTTAACATGTACAGAATTCTTCATATAAATGTAGGCCACTATAAACTGTAAAATATTACTCCAGCAGAAAACATGCTTTCTTCTTGTTGATATATTAACTTCAATCAGTTCTCAATCATTGTAAACTAGAGGGAAACAAAAAGAAACATAAAAATTTGTTTCTCTTAGTTTGTTGGAAAGTTAACATAGAGACAAACATTGCAAATTTTACTAAAAATTTAGATCAACTCATTTCATATTTGTCACCTGAAATGAAAATTAAATTAGAATTGAAGCAGTCTCTTTGCCATAACTTACCTTGAAGGTAAGCAGGCTCTATTGTATTCATAGATTTTAGACTAGAGACATTCCATGTAAACTCCAATAGAAGTGCTTTTAAGTAGAACCTTTGAGATAGCATAGGACAAACCTATATAATTCTTTTTGTTTTCTAAAATAATGGAAGATCCTTTTGAAACTTATTATCTTCACTTATCAATATTACAGCATTATGGATCTAGTACAATTCTGCATAGCCTTGGTGAAAATGGCAAGGCACAATAAAAAATTTAAAGCATTATTTAAACAAGAGAAGTCATTGAAGATAATTTAAGGTCTTGAAGTGAATTAAGAATATAATCAGTCTAATTTAAAGCTGAAGAACAAACCATAAATTATCCACCTGAAAAGCAAACAATATGCTTTTTCAGCTTCTGTTCTGTGGACAATATAACAGAACAAAACTTTTTTTTTGTTTACGTTTTGTGTATTAGAATTCATCTGGACCTGGAGAAGTAAAAGTAAATTTCTCCTTTCCATTCTTTTACAGTTCATGGAAGTTTTCAGGACTGTTTTAGCTGTTTGGGTGGAATTTCACACTGTGGAAATTGTGCAGTTGCTAGTGCTCAGAAGGCTTCTGCTACTACTTGAGCATGAGATAGAATCATGGACTTGTACCCTGATGTTTCCATTATGTCCACTGCTTGAATGCTGGTCCAGTTTTTCCCATTTTTACACCCAAGTACATTGCACCTATTAATAAAGTATGTGGCTTGTGCTTTCAACTTCTCCATGCTGTGCAAATCTACAAAGACAAGGGTATCTGCAACATTTCCTACTGAGGTTACTTCACAAAGCTTCTTCACACAAGAACTTCAGCAGCTCCAGGCCATATTTGTCTGCAGCTGCCATCAAGTGGGTCAGCCATTTTTTCAAGGTTTGGTGTTATCTCTGTATAAAATGAATCTCATCATATCCTTAAAAACCCCTGGAACCAAGGGATTGCTACCAAGTGCCAACTGGCAATGCGACTGGAAAAAGACTTCAAATAAAAGGGGGAAAAGGTAAAGACAAATGAGTTTATATAGCTAAGAGACTTCAAAGTGAGTTGAGGGGTTATCCCAGAGGTAACGCTTACACACATCTCAGTGGGATCTCATAAAATTCCAAAGTGGATATCACCCCAAATAGTGGGGCTCCTGAGAGTTCTGGAGACACCCAGGTCCCATGTCAGGGTGGATAGCTCTGGAGTTTGGTGCCTTGCCAGTGGGCCCTACTTTGGAGTTTGTGCTCCTGAGAGTGACAGTTGAACTCAACTATGTCTTCCCTGCACATGGCTCATCTGTCCCTTCTATCCAAACCTATACTTGGTGCTGAAGTTTGTAGGCATACATACAGAGCCTTGAGACTATGGGCAGTCCATGTGCCAGCTGGGCCTGGAACCTCATTGGAGCTGCAACTCCTACTCTGCAGCTCATTGGACACACCCAGGACAACTGATGAGGAGATGATGATGGACAACAGCCATCCCAGGGAATGGAGAGGGTCTGCAGCTGCAGGCAGGATAGTCCCATCCAACTTCCCCATGGGATATAAGCCCCTCTCAATTGGAGGTAGAGTGGACATCACCATCCTAGACTCCTCAGAATTGGGGGAAGAGCTATGGCTAAAGTGGACTTACTGGTATTCTACTATAGACATATTGGGATTCAAGCAATGGAAGAAATTACAATATTGATTTGGAGCTTTTTCAAGACTTAGGAATTGTCCTGCGTGAAATTGCAATGACAGATATAGGCCATTTTATATCATCATATAGCATGCAGAACTATGTGGGAGAGAGTGTAGTCTACAATGTGAACTATGGTCCATGCTTAATGACAAAGCCCCAGGATGTGTTTATCAATTGCAATTAGTGTGCCACACTAATGAAAGATGTTTATGTGGGAGGTTGTGGGAAGTGTGGGAGATGGGGCATATGGGAATCCATATTTTTTGTGTAAAATTTATGTAATCTAGGTATCTTTTAAAATTTTTTAAAAATTATTTTAAAAAACCTCAGGGACTACATCATTTATTTCCACTTGATTCTTTTTGCTTTCTTCCATTTCATGTTCAAAAATTGCATTAAAAACTGGGAAACCAGCTCACAAAATAATGTAAGCTTGTCATCTGGTAAAAGACTATTAATTTTGTCAAGCAAATCCTTTTAATGGATTTTTTAAAAACCCAGTCTTTCCCCTGTACAAGTCGATGTACTCTTTTGTTTACATTACATTTTGTCATTGGTGCCAGATGCAGATGATGAACTTTTAAATACTTCACCCATTTCTTCTGGACAAACACTGAAAAGTCCACATGTAGGAAAGTTTTCCTACCTTAACCTGTATAACACCAAATTTTGGCTATAAGACCAGCAGTCATCTCTCCAGGAAGAGGCGGGGTGGGTTCCTGAGACATTGCCACTGTATTGCAGTCTTTTAGGGTTTATGCAGTTTCCCACACAATTAAGTACATCACCTGGATGAGTTAGTGGCAGCTGGCAGTCCTGGTGGTGGCTTCTCTGGGCTAACCCAGTGGCTTTGCAAGTCTGAGACTGCAGCAAAGGAAGGGATGGTGGTGAGTTGCTGTGGCAGTGGCCTCCATTGAGACATGCCTTCTTCCCTCCTGGCTTGCCCTTCTTCCCTGGGTTAAACAAATCCATTGCCAGGGACCACTGCCTTCACCACTCCCACCCCCACACAGCCCTCCATCCTGGGATCTTCCATGCACCAGCTTTTGAGTTGAAACTTCCCAGGTTTTTTTTAATTTCTCATTTTTATTTTATTTTTTTCTGAATATGGTCTCTCTTTTTTTGTTTTTGTTTTTGAGGTACCAGGGCTGGGAAATGAGCCCAGTACCTTGTATGTGGGAAGCTGGTGCTCAACCACTGAGCCACATCAGGTCCCCTGAGTTGGTTTTTTCATTTGTTTTGCTTCTTGTTTGTTTTTGTTTTTTTTTCAGGAGGCACTGGGAACTGAAACTGGGACCTCCCATGTGATAGGCAGGCATTCAGCCTCTTGAGCCACATCTTCTCCCAAATATGGTCTCATTTTGGCATAAAAAAGAAATATGAGAAAGTAAATGTTTTTAAAAATTTAACTATTAATGTCTATAATCACATTTATACATTAAAATGTATATGTTCTTGGACTGTATAACATAGTGAAACCTCATATGAAACACAAATATGGATAATATTACATATATGATATTTTTACAATATGTAAATACAAATGAACTAGAGAGAAGGAAGCAGAATAGCAGCTATGAGATTGAGAGATGATGAGTTTTTGTTTGTCTGTTTTTTGTTTTCTGTTATCATTATTATTGGAGTAATGAAAATGCTCCAATAATGATTTAAGTGAGGAATGCACAACTATGTGATTATACCAAATACCATTGACTGTATTCATGCATTGATTGGATTTATGCTTTATTAATATGTATCAATAAATTTGATTTGTTAAGAAATGTATATAACTTCTATTCCAAAGAAAATTTTATTTCTTTGAATAAAATTAACATGTAGCTACTGTACTTTTGTGTATCTGCACATTTTTTATGAGGTGAAATTCACATAGCATAATATTAATCATTAGGGATTACAATCAGTGGCATTTGTAGACAATGCTGAACATCACCTTTATCTAGTTCCAGAGGGTTTCATCACCTACAAAGGAAAGCTCATACTGTTGCAGCAGGAAAATACTTAGACAATGAGAAAACCCACGTGGCTCTTGAGAGGCAGAGGAACAAAGTTTTGTTACATGCAAGCCCAGAGGAGAGTCAAGTCTCCAAATTCTGAGCCCTGGGCATCAGCTTTCAGGGGGTTATGTAGGTTTCTGTTTATTGTCTAGTGGGTTGCTGGGCAAGCAGGCAGGTGGGGGTTACAGAAACAAAGGTATTTATCTTCCTAAAACAGAGGGCCTCAGGGAGCAGAGGAATAGAGTTCTTAACTTCCTGGATTCCAACAAAGGGGGGAGGAGGATGCTTATCTCCCTAAGTTGTGGATTCCATGGGAGAAAGGGAGGAGGGGCGGTTATCTTTTCAAAGCTGTGGGTTTCTGCTAATGAGGAGGAGAGAGTGCTGTTAAAGAGGGAGCAGGAATTTTTTTCATCAATACCCACAAAAAGAGCCATTCCCCATTAAGCACACCCTTCTGCCCCTATCAACCATTAATCTTTCTGTCTCTATGGATTTATCTATTCTGGACATTTCATATAAATGGAATCTTTAAAACTTTTATCTTTGATTCTGGCTTCGTTCACTTGTGTGTTTGAGACTTTTCAATGTTATAGCTTGTGCCATTACTTCATTACTTTTTATGGCTGAACAGTATTCCAGTGTACGGATATAAGAAATTTTGATTATGCATTCTTTCAATGATAAATATTTGTGTTGTTCCCACTTTTTGGTAATTTTGAATAGCGCTACTAAGAACATTTTTGTACAATTATTTGAATATATCTGTTTTCAGTTATGGAAGGTATAAATCAAGGAGTACGATTGTGGATCACATGCTAACTCTATGTATAACTGATTGAGGAACTCTCCAAATATTTTCCACAGTGCTTGCACCATTGTATATTACCACCTGCAATGTAAGAGGATTCCAATTTGTGGACATCCTCACCAACAGTTATTTAAGGTTTTCAAAAAATTATAACCATCCTAGTGAGTGTGAAGTAGTGTCTTAAAGTCAATTTTTTTTTCCCTCATTCACATGATAGTTTCATTTTTATTGCTTAAATGCAGGGTTAAAAATCCAGCTAGTGGCAGTAATTTCATAATTTTAATATGGATATATGCAATAACATTGTGAGATTTCCTTACTGTGGATTGACACACAATACTTAGAACAGTTTTTATCATATTTGGTCTTTAGGTAAATAATAATGTTTTAAAATTCCCTAAATATGCCATTTTGAGCCATTTCATTCTATCAGGAAAATACAAGTTATTGTCCTCTTTTAAGAAAGAATTAAATACCAAAATAACTACATTTAAGTGAATAATATTAGAATGATGACATTAAAAAATTCACACTAACTCCAAAGCTGTTTTTCTGCTTTCATGGCTGCTCAGCCCTAAGCCCCAGAACACTCAAGAAAGGTGAGTACTTTTTCCCCTGTGGCTGAGGGCTGAAGCCAGGCCAGGCCTTCCTCTTCCCACTCACCTTGGTTTCCTTTCCTCTGGCTTTTACTTTCTGGAGGAGAGAAGTCAGCCTTGGCATCAAATTCAGTTTGGGAAGGTCAAGGGAGATTTCTTATTGCAAATCAGAAGACAACCTAGATGTCTCAAATTCACAACTGCAGGGTGCTTGGTTCCAAGGACCAGCACCGACATGCACCTTCTGCTCCACTGGGTAGCAGTGACTCTTGCTGGAGGAAGTGATAAGGGGCAGTAAGTGGGATCCCCAGACAAGCTCATGTGGGTGAGCTGCTGGACAGCCCCAGGAGCTGGGGAATTCCAACTAAAATAGGGAAAGACCATGGAGAAGCCTTGGGTCTGCATTTGAAAAGGGTGTGTGATAAAAGATTGAATCTTTTTCTAAATGAAGTAGCAATAGTGTCATTTTAAACATACACCATATTTAGCGAGACTTGTTTTACTTACAATGGAGAATTATGCCAGGGACAAAGTCAAAACAAAGAAACAATAAAGAGAAATGGTCAAATGCAGTTCCCTGTTTTCCTGAAGTTCTCCCTGCAGCCCCACCTTGGTCCTCAGGGTACATGCGGGTAGGATTCTGGTATCATGGCAGACAAAGGTGAGTAAATTAATCAGGCAACTGCTCCATCATAACCCACTGCAGGAGCCAGAGGGGCTTCAGCTGAACTTTAAGAGGTCAGACAAAAGTCAACCTTTTATAGGCTTAAAACAAAGAGCAAAACAAACAAAACTACAGTGTTTCTTTTCCCAAGTGAAATTTCATATGAGAAGTACAGTGTGATTCCAAAATTTCCAGAGGCGAAATGGAGTGATTTGAAATATCAGTCCCCATTATTTTGTAAAGAAAGAAAAATATGTCTCAGAATATTCTAATTTCACATGTGAACAAAAAACTACTGTCTTCCTCCCAGGGCCTGCAGCACTGTGTCCTGGAGGGCAGTGTGGTGGTGGTTCCAGGCAGTTCCCTGTGAGGTCCCCTGGTCCCAGGCATGGGTGCCATTAAGGAGATGCTCAGTCTCAAGGAAGGAGCTGGAGCTTTATGTTATTTCAGAACTGAGGCCTCAAAAGCGGCAGCTTGGGTGTGTCTGATAGAGAAGGAGACCACAACGGCTAGAACAAGGTTTGTTTTGTGTTTTTTTCAAGTGTGGCTTCTTTTTATAAATTAAGGAGTTTTAAGGCCACCTGGGATTGTGTGTCCAGTGCTGAGAGATGAAATCTATCCACAGAGGCCCCACCAGGTCACACCATATTCTTGTGTCACATGAGCACAAATGTCTCCTTTTGTCAACATAATGTTGGTATTGTTAAAGCAGGAGGTGTCTCCCAGAGTCTAGTTTTGGATGCCCTTTCCCCTCATGGCTGCAGGTGACCTTTCCACCTTCATGGCATTGACAATGCTCTTACTGTCCTCTATTTTGATCCGCTTCAGTTCTAGCTGCTCTGACTGGCTGCAGTTCTGTCACTTCGTGGGCAGGGAAGCCCAGGCATTGGTTTCTATATATTCAAGGGGCTTGCAGCTGTGTCATTCCCCTGTTCCTGGGCCACAGCAGTGACAAGTATGATGTGAGTCTCATTTTGAGCTACAGTTTTATGGGGAGCTAGTGCTGGCTACAAGGCACCTGCTGCACTATGATGACCATCTGCACAGGAATGGCCTGGGCTGTCTTAATCACCTGGTCAGTGGCTCCCAAGGCTGGTGTGGCCAATCACACGGATAGGCCCTACTTTCACTTTGACTTCCCTGTGGTCTCCAGTTTCTTACAACTCTGCCTCTAGAGGGGCAACCATGGCCATATATGGGTGACCGCAGCCTGCCTGGCCACAGCAGATGTGTTTGAGGGGCCAGCCCAGCCATGCTGGGAGCCAGCTGCTGACACCTGGTGGACCATGTGGATCAACTACATGATGGGCTGCTGGGAAGGCAGGGCCACTACTGTGTAGGTGACAGGTTTTAGGGTTGGTGGCAGATGCTGCTGTACTGTTATAAAAATTAGCTGACCAGAAAGTGGAGAACAAGGGGCGCTCTGGGCAAACCATGATTTTTGAATGACAGGGAGTTTGGGTTGTGGGGCACCAGGTTCAGACTCCAGGGGGCCTGGTGAACCTTCCCATGGGAGGTTTTCAGGTGTCTGCATGCCACTGAAGTGGGAAGACAGCACTCTGGCATGATGGGGAGAGGCTGGGACACTTCAATAAGAGAGTGGTCCCAGAGGGGTTCTAAAGAAGGCTGGCCCCTATGTTGTGGTAGAAATGAAACTTAGATGATGAGAAAACCCAAGCAGCACTTGAGAGGTGGAGGAAAAATATTTTATTATGTGTGGGCCCAGAGAAGAGTCAGGTCTCCAAATTCTGAGGCCTGGGCATCAGCTTTTGTGGGGTTATATAGGTTTCTGTTTATTGGCTAGTGGGTATCTTGGCAAGTGGGTAAATTCCTGAAGCAAGTGGGCAGGTGGGGGTACAGAAGCAGAGGTGCAAGTTTAGCTTATCTTCCTAAAGCAGAGGGCCTCCAGGAGTAAAGGAGTAGAGTCGTTAACTTTGTGGATTCCAGACAAAAGGGGGAGGAGGGTGCACATCTCCCTAAGTTGTGGATTCCATGGGAGAAAGGGAGGAGGGGCAGTTATCTTTCTAAAGCTGCTGGTTTCTGCAAAGGGGGAGAAACAGAGCAGAGCTGCAGCACTTTCTTCTTCATTCCTCCCCCCGTTGATGTCCTTATAATAATATTTTATGGGGCATCATCTGTTAATATGGGGATTTTTCTATAGTCCCCATGGGTTGATACTTAACATGAGGCATTACTTGGTGTTTTAAGGCATTCAGGTGGGAAGTGATGTACTGTGTAAGGTACCATAGACCACATGGCCCAAAAGTTAAGTGGAAGAAAACTGCAGCTATTACTGGCATGAATGGCAAAATCCAGGGAAAGAGATACTGGAAGTAGTTCCTGTTGGCAGATGTCTGATATGCATGGTTTAAGTGGTCTTTGGTTCATTCTTTTAGCAGGGCTACCTTGTCCCTATCTATCCCTGAGGAATTTGCATAGAAACAGCATTCTTCCCCCAGGGCCTAGCAGATTCCCCCTGAACCTGTGCTGAGCAAGTCTAATCCTCACCTGTTTTGTAAAACTATTTCTGCCAAGGAGTCTATCTGGTCTTGTAAACCATTGAGAGCCCTTGATATTTCTTTGAGGTCATTCAATGTTTCCCATGATAGAATTTGTATGCCCTCCTGACCAACTGTGAGTGAGGCCCCTGATACTGCTGTGCTTCTGACTACTCCTAGCCCTAAGAGTAGGGGAATTGCCTGTATTGCTCATTTGGCTTGGGAGTGCTCTCCAGGCAATTCTTCTCCATACACTGAAAATGATGGTACTGGCCAAGCCAGGTAACAGTTGCCCTGGCCATCCTGGGGTAGGCACTGGTAGGCATTGGTGCCACAGACCCAGATGGTGGAGTTTGTAGTGCATTGTTTAGACTCACTGAGTGGGTGGGTGGTATCACAGTTAGCCTTTCCAAGAGGGAGGATAGTGAAGGGCAGCTGGTAGTTATGTTTTTACAGTTAGCCAGTTTTCCTGGGGGTTTGGTTATGTGGACCGGGAGGGGCCTGGTTTCCACCTTGGAGCTGTCATGGGTCAAGAGGGTTATGTTCCATGTGGCAGGTATGGGGAAGATGGTTAGGCTTGAGGAAGTACATAGCCAGCAGGATGCAGCTCTGTTGGGCCAGGATTCATTTAGGAGTTTGTGGAAATTTTGTACCTGGTTTAAAAGGACATTGTGGGGGGCTGTTCTGACTTTGGCATTTAGGGTCTGGGCAGCTTTACTGATATTTTTAACCAGGGTTTTCTCTGGGGGTTGGGTTAATGGGATCAGTTGGACTAGTATGAGGTCCCCCGGGTCCCACCCTGCTGGGTCATATATTCTGATTTCTAGTTTTAGTTCTCTTTGGGCTTTTAAAAAGGTATTTTCTGATTTGGTGGTTATGTTTAATAATGTGAGTTTCACAGGGTTCCAGGTTCTGAATTTACAGTTTGCCAGACCAGGAAACTTCTGCAGGATATATGGGGAAGTTGGGGCTCCCACCCAGGTGACACTGACTACTAGGTCCCAAGAGCAGCAGAAGTGCCTGTTGTTGGAGGGCTCTTGGCATAAATATTTGTCATAGGTTCTATAGACATGGCCCCAACACTCTCCCTGGGGCCAAGAGTAATGTTATTTTTTATTGCTCTGCAAGCACCGAACACTACAGAAGCTGGGGTCGTCCTTGCTAAAAAGGGGGTTGAGGCATTCAGCACAGGTTGGGTAGCCAAGGCCTGGCTGATTTGTAACCACCATTGGTTTTGGGGATGGGTATTGTCTTCTAGGGAGGGGCAAGGTAGAAAAGGATAAGCAAGACAAGACACAGAGACATCCTATTATACACCAATAAACTAATGCAATTAAAACTCTATTCACTATAGTCCCATCTGCAGGGGCCACAGCAGCAAGTCCAACTTGAAATACCAGGGTGAGAAGGCTGTATAAGCACAGGATCCACCAGGAGCAGGGGTCCATTCAGCAGGCATTTGATTAGGTCAGTATTTGGGGATCCTGGGAAAATTCCAATATCAAGGGGTGGCCGGATATGAGTTGGGCTGTCCAGCTGTCCTGTTCTTTATTGGGGTGAACCTTCTTGACTCTGGAATGATGAATCCAAGGGACGATGCCTGCAACCCTGACTTGGTTTCACTTCTGTGAAGTCTACTGTGAGATCTTCAAAAGGGGCTGTCCCTGTGTGTTGGATATTGGCCAGACTTCAGGGGCCCTGCAGAGGGTTGTTTTTGGCACAAACTTGGCACTGGCTGCTGATGGTGGCACAGAGGGAAGCTAGTCGGACTATGTAGTAGTATCTCCCAAGTAAGGCTTCCAATGCAGTTTTCCCTAGGTGGGTGAGTTGGTGGTATTGCTGGGCAAGGGCATGCCTGGCTCCTTTCCAGATGAAAATCCAGTTATCCAGGAGCAGTCAAGTTCCTTCAGGGGTTCAGCTTCCCCTTTCTCTCTTGACACATTACTGTTCTTCCCAAGTATAGCTTAGTTGACTATTTTTTTTTTTTTCTAGAAGGGACAGCTATGGTGTCGATTCTGGCATTCATATTCCATGACTTCCTTCAGCCACTTGCTGAAATGCTTTGTCAGCTAACCTGTTCCCTTGAGTGACCATATCTATTCCTTTTTGATGTCCCTGGCAGTGGATGATGGCAACTCTGTCTCATTTCCAGATTGCTTCTAATAGTTGAAGGATTTCTTCTATGTTTTTTTATTTCTTTTCTTCCTGCAGTTAGGAGGCCTCTTCTTTTATAAATCACCCTGTGGATATGAATGGTACTGAATGCATATTTAGAGTCAGTGTAAATGCACACTCCTTGCCCAGTGGCTAGTTGCAGGGCTTAGACAAGTGCCCAGAGTTCTGTTCATTGCATGGACCATCCTTGGGATAGAGATGATGCTTCCATCACCAGTTTGGTAGTGGTGACTGCATAACCAGTAAGCTTTTCCCCATTTTTAATGAGACTGTTCCCATCTGTAAATAGTGTCTGATCCAGGGAAGGGAGTGGTTTGTCTTGGAGGTGAGGGCAACTGGTGTAAACTTCCCTGGTCACTTCAACACAATCATGCTCAGGAATCCCTTCCTCATCTGGCAAGAAAGTGGCAGGGTTTAAACTGTGCACTCTTTCTTTGTCACTCTGGGGTTTTCACAGAGTAAACTTTGTAATGTGTGAGCCAGGATTAGATATCCACCGGTGCCTGTGTGAGTTCATTAGGGCAGTGACTGTGTGTGACACCATAACATGAATAGCCTGTGCAAAGGTTAATTTGTTGGCTTCTTTGATGAAGGTTATGGTTGCCACCAAGGCTTTCAGGCAGGGTTGCCACCCTGCAGCCACAGGGTCCAGCTGCATGGAGAGGTAAGCGATGGGCCTCTGCCAGGGCCCAATTGTTTGCATGAGGACCCCCAGTGCCACTTTGTTCATTTTCATGCACAAACAGGTTAAAGTTTTGATTTACATGCAGGAGAAGGAGGCACGGGCTTGGCCGAGGTGTCTTTTAATGTTTTGAAAGGCCCCCTGTTGAGCCTCTCCCCAGGCAAAGGATTCTTTTTCTGGACCCATCAGAACTTCATAAAGAGAATTGGCCATGGCTGCAAATCCTGGAATCCAGATGCAACAGAACACTGCAGCCCTGAGGAACTAACAAAGCTTTCTTTTTGTGGTGGGAGTAGGGGTGGTGCAGATTATTTCTGTGATCCTGGTCTGAGCATCTGGTGCCCTTGTATGATGCTAGTCCCCAGGTACTTGACCTACTGTTTACAGAATTGGGCTTTTCTCCAAGACACTTTGTATCCAGTCTGTGCCAGAAGTTGCAGGAGAGTCTGGGTCCCTTTCCAGCAATCCTCTTCCATCTCACTGGCAAGTAGGAGGTCATCCATGTATTGTAAAAGGGTACACCTGCAGTCTTCCTGGGGGTAGGTGGCAAGATCTGCTTTCAAGGTTTCCCTGAAAAGGGTAGGGGAGTTTTTGAAACCTTGTGGGGGCCAACTCCAGGTTAGTTGAGTTTTCTGTCAGGTTCTGGGATCTTCCCACCCAAAGGTAAACAGAGGCTGGTTTATGCCACAGGCAGAAGAAGGTGCTTTTCAGGTCCAAGCAATTGAACCAGGCAGCTTCAGGTGGCAGCTGTTCCAGCAAAGTGTATGGGTTGGGAACAACCTGATGTAAGGTGAGAGTGGCATTTTTGATGGCTCATAGATCTTGGACTGGTCAATATCCTGTTCTGTCTGACTTCTCTACTGGTAATAATGGGGTAGCCCAGGGTGACTGGCACTCGGTCAGGATTCCCTCTTTCCTCAGGCAATCTGTGTTCAACCATGCCCAATTGTGCTTTGCGGGGGAACAGACACTGCCTCTGCCAGACTGGTACTGATCCAGGTTTCAGGTCAATGATGACGGGTGCATGGTTCCATGCCATTCATGGTGTGTATTTTTCTGCCAAACCTGGGGGAAAAGATCCAGCAGTTTTTCCAGATTTTATGACTTGAATTTTGTTCTGCATGAAATTTTCATTCCTCATTTTGGGATACAATCATGAGGAGAGTGAGGCTGGTCCCAAGGTTAAGCTTGCTGGCCCTTCAGGTTTGAATGTAATCTTGGCTCCCAGCTTGGTTAAGAGGTCCCTACCAAGTAGGGGAAGTGGACATTCAGGCAGGTACAGAAATTCATGAGTCACTTCATGCCCACCAAGCAGACAAGTTCTTGACTGGCAAAAAGGCCGTTGGCTTGACTGGTCCCCAGTTGCTCCTATGATATTAGCACTTTTTCTGCTAAAGGGGGCAATGGGGGTTGTGTCCACAGTATATTCAGTGCCAGGGCCCACCATAAAGTCCTTGAGTGGCCCCCAACTTGTACTTTGACCATGGGCTCATGGAGGCCACTTTCCTGTGAGACCAGTTGCCCCTATTCAGGGTTGAGCCCCACCAGCCTGATCAGATGGTCTTGGGGCTCAGGTCAGTATTTCCCTTTAGGGATGTTTCCCCTATGTGCCTGATTCTTTTGGGGGCACTCATTTTTCCAGTGTCCACTTTCTTTGCAGTAGGCACATTGGTATCTGGCCAAGGGCACCCTTTTGGTGTTTGTCCCCCTTTTGGAGGTGGCCCTTCTCATCTGGTGGGGTCAAGATTTCCAACAGCTGCTGCCAGCAGGGAGTCTTGATGTTTTATTTGCTCCTTGGCCTCTCATTCAGTGGCTTCATCTAGGTTGATGAATATTTTATTGGTGACTTTAAGGAGTTGAGAGATGTTCATCCCTGTGAACCCTGCTAATATTTGAAGATTTTTTTTAATGTCCATTGCTTCCTGTGCAACAAAGGCAGCATTCACCATTCTCTGGTTTTCTGGAGCTTCTGGGTCAAAAGGGGTTTAGATTCTGAAGACCTCCAATGTTGTTCAAAGAAATCTACCAGAGATTCTTTGGGGTTTTCATTAACCAAAGTAATCTTTGTTATGTTTGTGGGTCATTTTGCCCCTTCTTGGACCCCTCAAAAGAGCCTTTCCTGATATTGGAGTGCAGCCTGTCCTTGATCACTGTTGAAGTTCCAGTTTGGTTGGGCCTCTGGTGTCGCCTCTCATACCCAATCTTCCGGGTTTAAGACACCAGTAGGGGCCTACTCCTGCAGGCACTATTTTACTTTTGTCAGAATCCATTGTCTCTCCTCCATATTAAGCAGTCAGGAGGATTTGGTGACAGTCAGACTCTCAAGTGGGACAATGGGTTTGGATTCCATGAAATCAATAAGGGCTTGGGGCTTTTCTGAGCAGGAAGGGGTGTGGTGCTTCCAGTTTAAGAAGTCTTTAGTTGTGAAGGGCTGATAGTACAAAACAGGCCTCCTGGGTTGGATAGTTCCATCCTCACCAATTTGGGCTTGACCCTGTGTCACACAGAGGGTCATATGTAATGCATATTGTGCAAACCAAAGCCTCCTCACTACTGAGGTTCCAGGGCTTTCTCCAGAGGGGGACAATGGTCCTGGAGGGACCAACAGTGGGGGTGTTCCTGCACTCCCATGCTAGGATGAGAGCATAGAGAGGTCGGAGCATATTGTGGTGGGGGTGGGGGTGATGGGTCCTCTTCTGAGGATTCCATGATGATTGACTGGCTTATGGGACACAATTCCCTGTGCAACCAAGACCCTGCTCTGTCTCTTTTTTCCAATGCACAATCAAACCCAAGGGGGCAGTGTCTGGGTTATCTCTAACCAAGAGTTGATATAGGGAAACTGATCATGGTTGCTGGGAGTTCCCATGACAACCATACACACTGTGCTGACCCTGGCTATATCCAGGGTCCCTTCCAAGGGCCAGTCAACATTAAAAGTTGGCCACTCTACTTCAATAAAGTTCAGATGGTGCTGGGGTTCATCTGGATGCCATAATCTCTGGAAAAGCCCTTCTTGAAATTCTTAAGCATGCAATTTAAGATGGTAGGTTTTGACAGTGATGAGCCCATACCCTGTGTCAGTGGCACAAGACAGACAAAAGAAGGGGTTGCCTCTTTCAAGGCCACTCAGATGCCTGCCTGTTTGCATCCTCATGAGAACTTCAGCTCATTTCAGTTAAGGCATCCGGGTAGAGTTTGGGGTGGGCCATTATGCCACAGCAAAGGCTGTGGTGTCACACACTGGAATAACAGAGGCAAGCCTCTGTCATCCTCACTCATGCACACATTTGCTCATAAGTTACACAATCCCTCCCACAGGGATTAACAGCAATAAGTCCAAAACCTGAGTCAGTGGTGCAAGATAGACAAAGGAAGGGATTGCCTCTTCTGAGGCCACTCAGATGCCTGCCTGTCCACATCTGTCATGAGAAATTTGGCTCATCTTAGCTAAGGCACCTGGGCCAAGTTCAGGTGTGCCAATATGCCATATGACAAAGCCATGGAAAACAGTTAGGGCTTACTTAGGCTCTAGCATAGGCTGTGGATTCACAGACTAGAATAACAGAGGAAAGCCTCTGTCATCCTCATTCACACACACAATCATTCAAAGATTATGCAATCCCTCCTGCAGGGTCTGTCCTATCCTGGGATCTCAATATTTGAGACTTCAGGAGGTGATCAGTCTCCTCTTCTTTCCAGAGATGGGCCTGATTGAGGATTTGGCACCTGGGCCCTTACAATTCTGGAGTCTTCTGTCACTGTTCAGTCAGCCTCTGCACTAGTCAGGCCAGCGTGTGAGGATGCAGCCCACAGGAACTGCATGCAAAGGAGTTCCCATTAAGAAGACGGGTGGCACCTAACATGTATGCTCAGAGATTGCCATTACCTGCACCCATCAGCCCAAAACTGAAGGCATAACAGGCCTGCTCAGTTGGGATTCCCAGTCAGGGAACCAAATGTTGTGGCCAAAATGAAACTTAGATGATGAGAAAACCCAAGTGGCACTTCAGGGATGGAAGAAGAAAGTTTTTGTATGCAAGGACCCAGAGGAGAGTCAAGTCTCATAATTCTGAGTTCCGGATATCAGCTTTCATGGGGTTATATAGGTTTCTGTTTATTGGCTACTGGTTTGCTGGGCAAGCAGGCAAATTCCTGAAGCAAGCAGGCAGTTTGGGGTTACAGAAGCAAAGGTGCAAGTTTAGCTTATCTTCCAAAAGCAGAGGGCCTCAGGGAGGAGAGGAGTAGAGTCATTAACTTTGTAGATTCCAGACAAAAGGATGAGGAGGGTGCTTATACCCCTAAGTTGTAGATTCCATGGGAGAAAGGGAGGATGGGTGGTTGCCTTTCTAAACCTGCCAGTTTCTGCAAAGGGGAAGAAACAGAGCAGAGCTCCAACACTTTCTTCAACAAAATGACATACCTGTCCTGCAGCCCTGGCTCAATTAAAAACAGGTGTTTCTTTTCTATGAAGAAACTTACAGACTCCTGATCATCGCACCACTCTTCCCATAGGCATCAGATCACACAAATAAAAAGCAAGTGGGGGAGTGTAGAGAGTGACCGAATGAGAAGGAACATGGAGAAAAATGTCCAGAAGGAAATGGCAGATCATGTACAAGGACATTATTAGAGCCTTCACTGCTCAATCCCAAGAATGGATTCCTGCTGTTTTTAAGTATACATGAAACAGGGCTACCACAGGTCTTATGCTAGATCATAACCACTTCCAAGGAATTGCAAATAACTACCAGGTGTCAGAGGCAGCCTCAGAAGAGAGGTGAATTAAACTGGCATTCAATTCTAAAGAGATTACTCAGAAAACTGCCTTGTTTGCAAAAGATCCCCCTCAGATCTCAGTCAGCCAAGGTTCCAAGAAGAAATGACCATGAAAATGAGAAACATTTATACTACAATGAGGAGGCAGTCTAACCAATCCCATGTGACACCAGATAAACCTGGACTTACCCAGGGATGTAAATCCAATCCAAGGTGTGCTAAATTAGCCTACAGGTCCTTGTTTCCAAAATGTCTCCCAGAAAAGCAGCTGAAACCAGTAAGGGCAGGCCCCATGTGGTCTATGCGGGCCCAGAGAAATGCCCCACCTGGTCACTCTGGTTGTCCAGCATTGCAATTCAGCTCACTCCTTCTCCACTGTGGGGATGCCCTGAGGGTCTGGCTTGAACATATCCACTGCCCATTGTTTTGGGGTGGGGGGTCAGGGAGGCAGGTGGGAGGGAATCTTTGGAATAGAATTCTCCTAAATTGATGACGAGGCTGAATAGAACACATAAGAATGAATTCAAAAAGGATCTCTTCATAGTAACAGGGACATGAATCCCAAATTCAGTTTAGAATAATGGTCCAAATATAGATGTATTAGGAACAAACGAGGAGTCAAATTGATGATTAAGGGGGAAAAGTAATAAAAACATTAGAAGCCATTTAACACACACAACAGCCACACTAAGTGTTCCATGTTGATAATAGGACACAATGAAAAACATGTGCCAAATATGCACTCTGTACTGAGCTTAGTGGTCATAGTCTGATGATAATATCTCACAATTTGTAACAAAATTCCATCACAGTGTGGTGTGTTGATGGAAGACTGTTGTATGCAGAGTCTTACAATACGTATTAGTTTTTTTCTAATTTCGCCTTCTATAACAAAAATATACTTTGAAAAGAAATAAAAGTCTGGGTTAGAGAAAATGATATTAAATGTATGATATGGATGCTACTCAGGAAAAAGCTGTTGATGATAGTTTTTCTTGCACATATTTGGTGGCTTTCAAATAGAAAAGCCATTTTCAAAACACCTGGGAAATAGCAAACATTGTAAATGACTCTTAAATATCTAATATCCATTGAAGATCAATTTTTCCTAAGAATGAGTGCACTACTTAAAAGATAAGTACCCACTACATGAAAATGTAAGGCATTTATTTAGCTCCTCTAAAAAGCACAGTCTTGAAACATGAGAAGGCTTCCAGGATTTCATTCACTGGTGAAGGTAGTTGGTCCAAAAAATTTCTGTACACTTTTTAAAAATTTATGAAAAAATGATAACCACACTTACTGGGAGAATAATGATGACCTGGAACCAAATGTTTTTCTCTGATTTTAAATCTTTGAATATGCCCACTTTGGATTCACTAAGAAGAGATCTTTGTGAATTAATTTATGAATCTCTCCTCTCATGATAGCAAGCTCTAGTTTTTCTTTCACAGAAAACGTCCCTGATTAGTCTCATAATAATTTGTGATTTTCTCCTGTATAAAGGGATTCTGAGGCAGTTATCCATATGTAAATAACTGCTGTATGATCACATTCTACTTCTTTGAAATCATTTGAAGTAAAATGAAATTTATTTTTACAGCAGAAACCAAAGCTGGCAGCTCAAATCTCCCTCACAACAAAACAATGAACATTCCCCAACATCTGACCCTGTGCCAATGGCATCCAGATGACCCTGCCCACCACCAGGAGGGGAAAATATCTATAGGCTGAACAAGGACACAAAACCCAATTTGGCAATTCCCCAGATGTCTGGCAGGGTGACTCCTAAGGGTCAAGAGATGCATGGTCCAGTCCAAGGGTTCAGCCATCCATCTCAATGCACTCATGAGCACATCCTCTGAATTTGAAGGGCAAAAAATGGAAGACCTGAATTGAGAAGTAGGCAAATACATGACTTTCTTGTGTGACTATCCACGTCCTCTATTTGGAAAAACAATTTTTATTGAATTGTGCAATTCATACCTGAACGTACAGCAAAATTAAGTGTATAGTAAATGCTGGTACTTTCCAAATAAACATGTGTAACTTTGTACAGGTGCCCCATATAGCAGCCTACACCACCTCCTGGGTTTTTGGTGAAACAGTTGTAAAAAAGTAGGCAAAAGCATTTTGAAAATTTAACTACTCACTGTAGACCCTATCTCCCATCAGGTGATTTCCCCCCAAACCACCCTATTTGTTTCTACAAATAATTTTTATAGAGACAATAATAAAGAAGTCAACTGAGGCAAAGTGTACAATCTATGGATCTATGGTATTTGCTGTAATCCAAGAGCTTTGTGTTCATCAGTTCAATCATTATTAAAGCATTTTCATTATTTCCATAAAAGAGCCAACAAAAACCAGACACAAAAACTCACGCATAAACACCTCCCCTCACAATCTTGTCATTTCCCCTGCTATACACAGAGGGTATTTCTGGATATTCTGGCAGTAATATTTATTATTTTTTTGAAGCAATTTTATTGAGATATTTTCCCATGCCATGTGGCTTAGCCAAACCCTAAAATAAATGTTTTTTAATGCAGTTAATAAGACCTTTAATTTAAAATTGAAAAACAGAAGAGAAACTAGTTAGAAGGAAATTACAAATTTTAAAAGAGAGTGTAAGGGATCATCCAGTAAGCCTGGAGCACCATGGGACTGTCCTACTATGGTTGCCAGTTTCCACCGGGTCCCCTGGCTGGTGAGAGGCTCTGCTTGACCAGGGGTTTGGTGGCCAGTGGCTCTGCCAGGCCACAGATGGCCCTTGCTGGGGTTGGGTAGGGAACATGGCAAATGCCTGTGAGGCCAGATCAGAAGGTGTGACTTCTAAAGGACATACTTGGGGTGGACCAGGCACAAACAGCACTGTGTGCCCAGACTCGTGGTGTGTATGTTGGGGTGAATGCTACCTTTGGCCCCCTGGGTTCCTGTGGAGCCTCCTGGCATAACCATGGTCACACAATTGACAGCAGCCAAACACATCCTTCCCTAAAATCACCTGAGAAACCAACTTTGGGGCTGTGCCACTGAGCCCTGTGTGCATTAGGGCCATGGGGACCGGGCGTGAAGCTTAGACAACAAAATGTTCCTGCAGGGACTGGTGTTTCCACCCTGACCCTGATGAATATAGGATGACTGAATACCTGAAAGTAACTTGTTTCTCTCCCTGTTGCTAGACTAAAAAAAAACAAGAATTGTATGTAAATTAGAAGGCAATGAAATGCAACCCTCTCTTTCTGCCAAATTCTGCTTTTGGTGGTCAAGAACATCCTGTTGAAGCAATGAAGTGTGAAAACGAGCATCAACCAGTTGGCTGGAAAGCACAGATGAAGCCCCTTGTTGTCCTCACTTGAACTTGCTTAATTAACATCCAGGGGTGGAGCTATCTGCCCCTTTTTGATCATGCAATGTATGTGTAAGCATGATTTCCTGAACATACTAATCATACAGTTATATAACTAGCTATGTATGATCATCCACATGCATAAAAGCTAATGCATAATCAAAGCAATTGCTAAATAGTAATTTAGGTATTTAAGAAAGAGCAAAACTGCAGCACGGGGAGTCGGGTCTGAGTCATTTAGACTGACCTTGGCTCCTTACCTCTGCAAACATAATAAATGTGAGTTTGCCTAACTCTTGTGTTGAAGTTTTCTTCATGCATCTCTGGTTATCCGTAAAGGCCCTGTCTTGAGGCCTAACAAACTGGCAACTCCGCTGGGACTAAAATAAATAAAAAAATGGTAACCAGAGAATGCTTCCAAGGTGAACTGTGGAGGGGGTTGTCTGCACCGGGGCATCTCTGACTCCAGCAGCCACTCAGGATTTTCCTGAGGGCTCAGGGGTTACCCGGGGCAGAGCCCCTTTCCAGCCCCCAAAGGAACCAAGGCTCATAAGTTTAGGATGGAGGACAGGGTCATCTCCTTCCCCTGGCGGGTGACATCGTTCCATTATTCATTACTTCTTATTTCTTCTAGCTGACCATGAGTTAGCATCTGCTAAACTAACAAAGGTTTGGTTTACCTTCACTAAGGTAGTGATGGTTTGGTTACAGTGGAAGAGGTTTCAGTGGGTTTGGGACCCACTCCCTCACTCCCTTAAAGGGAAGCCTGCTGTTTGTCTTTGGTTAACTGCCAATTAGCATTTGGTTTACCTTCACTAATGTAGTGAAGGTTTGGTGGTAGTGGGAGAGGTTTCATGGGTTTGAGTCCCACTCCATTGCTCTCTTAAAGGGGAAGTCTGTGCCTTTTGTGCCTTTGTTTCTGCTGTCCTCTTTCTCTCTTTCTGTCACCATGGGAAACTAGATGACCTTACCCAAGTGCTCACTGCTAGGATGCATCCTGAAAAATTGGTCTAAATAGGTCTAAATTTGGGGGATCTGGGTTACAGTAAATTAATTATTTTTGTAATGAAGCTTAACCCAGATATAAATTAAATAACAGAAAAATTTAGCCAAAAATATGGGTCTTTGAATTTTAATACTATATTGCAATTAAACTTGTTTTTTAAACAGCAAGAAAAATGGGCAAAAATTTGCATATGTTAAAATTTTCTTTGAGTTGTGAAAAAACAAAAATCTAAAAAGTTGTGAGTTAATGCTGTATGAGTCCTCTTCAGCCCCAGTCAAAATCTTAAAAGCAGTAAAAAAATGTGAAAAAATAGAAATCTTGAAAACAACCATACCAAAGGAGTAAGAATTATATGTCAAATTAGTAAACTTTATGTTTCTGTTCTTGTATATTAACTCTGTGTTTGTCTGTTTGTTCAGTATATATTTTCATACCTCTGGATGGTAATATTAAATTTACAAATAAAAATCCTTAAAAGAGCTCTATTCAAATGGCAAAATAAATTAAATAAGTGCTTATGTTAATATAGAAAGCAAAAAGTCTGTTTATCAAAATAACAGCAAAGTTTCAAAATATATGAAGTAAAAGTTGAAAAATTGAAGGGAGAAATAGATAGCTGTACATTACTAATAGGAGAATTCAATACACCACATTTCAATAAAGGATTGACCCTCTTGACAAAATATCAATAAGGAAAGAGAGCAATATAAAAGGTAAATGATAAGGAAAATAAGTGGGGGATATACGGAAATTCTCTATTTTCTGCAAGAATGTTTCAGTAAACCACAGCTTTAATAATAACATAAATAAAATGAAAATATCTACTAAATTCATGGTGAAATTTGTTTCAAGAGAAACATAAACTTTGAAGAAATTGTTTCCTACACAGGAGCTTGAGAACTACCCAAGAAATTACCAGTCAGTCTGAGAGGATGGGAGATATTTATAAATGTTTTTTTTTTTTTTTTAATTTTAGGATTGTAAATCATTCTGTGAACAAATATTTTCCAGGTGAACACCACTTGATGATACATACCTAATAGGATAAAAATGTATTACAGAAAAAAGAGACAGACAGAGAGTTTAAGGCCAGGTTAGATGTCATATAATCCAATGTAAGTAATACACTGTGGAGGAAGAAACATTTAAATGTTACTAATTCTGACATCCTTGGAATCAATGATGACATAATTCTCTTTTTTATATTACAGCCCTAACTATTGGACCAAATAACCTGTAAAATGACATCAATTATTGGTTTATTGATTTTATTTTCCTTTATGGCATATTCAGTTCTGGATTATCAAAATCTTATTTGGGAATTTTTCACATCTTATGTGAATGAATTACTGCACATAACAATCGATCAAACCCTACTTTTCTGTGGGAAGAAATGTCAAAATGCTTTTCAAGAGTGCACCTGAGAAAATATTATGGGCCCAGACGGTCTATTTTAATTAAGACTATGCATGAGAAAGTGCAATATTAAAATGATGTCCTTGTCCTGCCATCCTGGGCCAATTAAAAACAGGTGTTTATTTTCTATGAAGAAACTTACAGAATCCTGATCATCACACCATTCTTTCCATACACATCAGAGCAAGTAACCAAAAAGTCAGTGGGGAAGAGGAGAGAGTGACAGAATGAGAAAGAACATGGAGAAAAATGTACAGAAGAAAATGGCAGATCATATACAAGGGCATTAGAGCCTTCACTGCTCAATCTGAACAATGGATTCCTGCTGTTTTTAAGTCTACACTGAACAGGGATACTGAGGCTCTTATGCTAGGTCATAACCACTCTCAAGGAATTACAAATAACAACAATATGTCAGAGGTGACCTCAGAAAAGAGGTGAATTAAACTTGTATTCAATCCTAAAGAGATTATTCAGAAAACTGCCTTGTTTGCAAAAGATCCCCCTCAGATCTCAGTCAACCAAGGTTCCAAGAAGAAATAACCACAAAAATGAGAAATATTTACACCACAATGAGGAGGCAGTCTTATCCATCCCACATGACCCCAGAGAAATTCAGACTTACCAGTGATGTAAATCCAATTCAAGGCATGCTAAGTTAGCCTGCATGTACTTGTATCAAAAATGGCTCTCAGAAAGGTGGCTGAAACCAGTAGGGGCAAGCACCATGTGGTCTATGTGGGTCCAGGGAAATGCCACTGCCTGGTGGGGCTGGTTGTCCAATGTTGCAATTCAGCTCACCCCTCCTCCACTGTGTGAATGCCCTGAGGGTCTGACTTGAACATATCCACTGCCCATCGTTTTGGGGTGGGGGGGCAGGGAGGTAGGTGGGAGGGAATCTTTGGAATAGAATTCTCCTAAATTGATGACCAGGCTGACTAGAACACACAAGAATGAATTAAAAAAGTATCTCTTCCTAGTAACAGGGACACGAATCCCTAATTCAGTTTAGAGGTAGTGGTCCAAATATAGATGTATTAGAAAGATATGAGGAATCAAATTCATGATTACTGGGAAAAGTAATAAACATAAGAAGCTATGAAACACATGCAATAGCCACACCAAGAATTCCATGTTGATAATAGGAGACAACAGAAAATGTGTGCCAAATATGCACTCTGGACTGAGCTTAGTGGTCATAGTCTGATGATAATATTGTTGAAGCAGGTGGAATGAAAACCCCAGCAGCACTCTGAGGGGGCAGATGAATGAAGTTTTATTATGTGCAGGCTCAGAGGAGAGTCAAGTCTCCAAAAAATCTGAGCACCATGTCTTGGTTTTCATAAGTTTATATAGGAACTCTAAGTGAGAAATTTCTAAGCAAGTGGGCAGGCCAGGTTACAAAAGCAAAAGGAGAGAGGTTAGCTTATCTTCTCAAGCAGAGGGCTATTAGGGAGGAAAAGAGTCATTATCTGTTTAGAGTTGTAAATTCCAGTTGAAGGGCAGGTGGAGAGTGTTTATCCTCCTAAAGATGTGGATTCTGGGGAGAAAAGGGAGGAAGGGAGAAAGGGACAAAGGGGAGCTTATTTTCCTAAAGCTGTGGATTTCTGCTGAGGGTGGTTTAGGGCCCCAGCACTTTCTTTATCATCCCCCCCTTTTGTTGCCCTTATAATTCTTTATGGGGCATCATCTGCTAACGTGGGGATTTTTCTGTTGTTCAAAGGGCTTATATTTAACATGAGGCATTACTTGGTGTTGTAAGTCATTTAAGCAGGAATTGTTGTATTGTGTTAGGTACTGTAGAATGCATGGCCTGAAAGGTAAGAGGAAGAAGACTGAGGCTATTATTCACATGAATGGCAAAATCCAGGAAAAGAGATACTGGAAGTAGTTCCCATTGGCAGATGCCTGGGATACACAGTTTAGGAGGTTTTTTGTCTCTTTCTTTTGGTAGGGCCACATTTTCCCTAACTATCCCTGAGGAATTTGTATAGAGACAGCATTCTTCCCCCAGGGCCTGGCACATCGCCCCCTGAACCTGCAATGAACAAGTCTAATCCTCACTTGTTTTGTAAAACTACTTCTGCCAATGAGTCTATCTGGTCTTGCAACTCATTGAGAACCCCTGATATTTTTTCAAGGTCATTTGATGTTTCCTGTGTTAGGGTTTGTAAGTCCTCCTGACCAATTGTGAGTGATGCCCTTGCTACTGCTGCACTCCTTACTACTCTTCATCCTAAGAGTATTGGAATTGCCTGTATTGCTCATTTTGCTTGGGAGAGCTCTTCAGGCAATTCTTTCCCATACACTGAGAACGATGGTACTGGCCAGCCAGGTAACAGATGCCCTGGCCATCCTGGGGTAGGCACCAGTAGGTGCTGGTGCCACAGACCCAGATGGTGGAGCTGCAGCACATCAATCAGGCTCATTGAGTGGGCAGGTGATGTTACAGTTAGCCCTTCCAAGAGCGAGGATGTTTGGAGACCTGGTAGTTATGTTTTTACAGTTAGCCAGTTTTCCTGGGGATTTGGTTTTGTGGACTGGGAGCTGACATGTGTCAGGTTGGTTAAATTCCATGGGACAGGTATGGGGAAGATGGTTAGACTTGAGGAAGTGCATAGCCAGCAGGATGCAGCTATGTCGGGCCGGGATTCACTTAGGAGTTGGTGGAAATTTTGAACCTGGTTCAAAAGGATGTTGTGGGGACCTGTTCTAATTTTGGCTTTTAGCATCTGGGCACCTTTACTGATGTTTTCTACCTGGGTTTTCTGTGGGGGGTTGGTTACCGGGATCAGTTGTACCAGTAGGAGGTCCCCTGAATCTGTTCCTGTTGGGTCGTATATTCCAATACCTAGTTTTAGTCCTGTGTGGGCCTTTAAAAACGTATTTTTTTTGATCTCGTGGTTATGTTTAATAACATGAGTTTTACAGGGTCACAGGTTTTTATGCCATACCCTGCCAGGCTGGGGATTTTTTGTAGGAGATATGGAAAAGTCAGTGGGACCACCTTCCAGGGAGCAGTGGCACCTACCAGCAAGCTCCAAGAGTGACAGAATCCTCTGCTTTTTGGGGGGTCATGGCAGAGGTACTTGTTATAACTCCCATAGTTGTGACCCCTGCACCCTCTCCTGGGGCATGTATGTGGGCATGGGATTATGGGGCAACTAGCAAGGTGTAAGGAATGTGATCTTGGATTGCCTTGCAATCATCAACTATTACAGAGACTGAAGTTCCACCTGCCAAGAAAGGGACTGAAACATTTAGCCTGGACTGTTTGCCCCAGCTTTGACTAACTTGCAGCTGCCATAGATTTTGGGGCAGTTATTGGCTCCTAGGGAGGGGGCAAGGAAGGAAAGGATAAGCAAGTTAAGGCACAGAAGCATCCTATTATACATCAGTAAGCAATTGCAATTAGGGCTCTATTCACTACAGTCCAGTCTTCACGGGTCATAGCAGTGAATCCAACTCCAAATACCAAGGCAAGGAGGCCATATAAACACAGGATCCACCAGGAGCAGGGGTCTATTCAGCAGGCATTTGACAGGGTCAGTGCTTGGGGATCCCAGGTTACTCAAACTCTCTAGGGGTTGGCCATGTATGGGTTGGGCTGTCTAGCTGTCCTGCTATTTATCAGGGTGTGCCTTCTTGACCCTGGAATGATGGATCAAAGGGATGATACCTGTAGCTTTAAGAGCAGTAGGAGTTACAAGGATCACAATATGTGGACCTCTCCAGGAAGGCTGAAGGGTTTTTTCCCCAGTCTTTGACCCAGACAAGGTTCCCTGGGTGGTGGGATTGCACCGGGTGTCCAAGTATGATGAGGTTCTGGGACAAGACAGTTTTATGTATTTTGGCCAGAGTTTTCCCCAGCTGCTGGAGAATGGCATCTTCACTAGCCTCCCCCAGAAGTTTGAGATTTCCTTTGAAGGCCCAGATAATTGGGGGTGGCCATCCAAATAGAATTTCAAAGGGTGAATAGCCTGTGGTTCCTGGGGTGAACCTAACTTGGAGAAGGGTTAAGGGAAGTAAGCCTTACCCATGGAAGACCAGTTTATTGGCAGAATTAGGCTAGGGTGGCTTTGAGAGATTGATTCATTCATTAAAATTTTCCTGTACTCTGGGGCCTATAAGCAGTATGGAGTTTCCATTTGATTCGTAACATTTTTGCCAGCTTTTGGACTATGGCAGCCGCGAAGGCTGGGCCATTGTCACTTCCAATAGACAATGGCAGCCCATGTCAGGGAAATATTTCTCTAAGTAAAGCCTTAGTCACTTCTCTTTCCTTTTTGGTGCAAGTGGGGAAACGTCGACCCAACCTGAAAAGGTGCTTATCATCACAAACAGATATTTGTGCCCCTGACTTGGTTTCACTTTCACGAAGTTTATTGTGAGATCTTCAAAGTGGGCTGTCCCCATGTGCTGGACACCTGCCAGAGCATGGGGCCCCACTAAGGTTTGCTTTTGGCACAAACTTGGCACTGGCTGCTGATGGTGGCACAGAGAGAAGCTGGTCAGGCTAGGTAGTAGTATCTCCTGAACAAAACTTCTAGTACAGTTTTCCCTAGGTGGGTGAGTTGGCGGTATTGCTGATGAGGGCATGAGCAGCTTCTATTGGGACAAAAATCCAGTTATCTGGGAGCAGACAAGTTCCTTCAGGGGATCACCTTCCCCCTTCTCTCTTATCCCATTCATGTTCTTCCCAGGTATAGCTTAGTTGATTAGTCTCTTGTCCTAAGAGGAACAGCTGTGGTGTCAATTCCATGGGTTTCTCCAGCTGCTTGCCAAGCTGCTTTGTTGGCTAGCCTGTTTTCTTGAGTGACCATGTCCATTTCTTTCCGATATCCTCAGCAGTGGATGATGGTGACTTTGGTTTCGAGATCACTTCTAACAGTTGGAGGATTTCTTCTTTGTTTTTGATTTCCTTTCCAACTGCAGTTAGGAGACCTCTTTCTTTAGAAATTGCCCCATGGATATGAGTGGTAGCAAATGTGTACTTAGAATCAGTGTAAATGTTTACTGCTTTTACAGTGACTAGCTGCAGGGCTCAGACCAGTGCCCAGAGCTCTGCTCATTGCATGGGCCATACCCTGGGTAGAGATGCTGCTTCTACCACCCAATCGGTAGTGGTGACTGCATATCCAGAAAGCTTTTCCCTGGTTTTAATGAGACTGCTCCCATCTGTAAATACTGTCTTATCCAGGAAAGGGAATGGCTTGTCTTAGATGTCAGGGCAAGTGGTGTAAATTTCTCCGTCACTTCAACACAAACATGCTCAGAAACTCCTTCCTCTTCTGGTAAAAATGTGGCAGGCTTTAGACTGTGCACTGTTTTTATTGTCACTCTGGGGTTTTCAGAGAGTAAACCTTGGTAATGTGTGAGTCGGGGGTTAGATATCCATCAGTGCCCATTTGAGTTCATTTGGGTAGTGACTGCATGTGGCACCATAACATGAAAATGATGTCTGAGGGTTAATTTGTCAGCTTCTTTGATGAGGGTTATGGTTGCTGCCAGGGCTTTCAGGCAGAGTGACCACCCTGCAGCTACAGGGTCCAGTTGCTTGGAGAGGTAAGGGATGTGTCTTTCCAGTGGCTGACTGCATGAGAACCCCCAATCCTACTTTGTTCTTTTCATGAACTAACAGGTTAAAGTTTTGAGATACATCTGGGAGCCCCAAGGCAGGGGCTCGGCTGAGTTGTCTTTTGATATTTTGAAAGGCCCCCTGTTGAGCTTCTCCCCAGGCAAACAGCTCCTTTTCTGTACCTGTCAGACCTTTGTAAAGGGTTTTGGCAATGGCTGAAACCTGGGAATCCAGATGCAGCAGAACTCTGCAACCCCGAGGAACTCACAAAGCTTTCTTTTTGTGGTGGGGGTAGGGATGGTGCAGATCACTTTCATTCATTCATGTCTGAGCATCTGGTGCCCTTCTGTGATGCTGATCCCCAGGTACTTGACCTGCTGTTTAGAGATCTGGACCTTTCTCCAAGACACTTTGTATCCAGTCTAGAAGTTGTAGGAGAGTCTTGGTCCTTCTCCAGCAGTCCTCTTCTGTCTCACGGGCAAGTAGTAGGTCATCTATGTATTGCAGGAGGGCACACCTGCAGTCTTCCCAGGGGTAGGTGACCTGATCTGCTGCCAAGTCTTCCCTGAAAAAGGTAGGGGAGTTTTTGAAGACTTGTGGGAGCTGGTACCAGGTTAGCTGAGTTTTCTGCCAGGTTTTGGGATCTTCCCATTCAAAGGCAAACAGAGGCTGACTCGTGAGGGCCAGCTGCAGGCAGAAGTAGGTTTCTTTCATGTACATGCAAGTAAACCAGGTGGCTTCATACGGCAGCTTTCCTAGCAAAGTGTACAGGTTGGGAACAACCTGATGTAAGGTGACAGTGGCATTTTTAATGGCTTCTAAATCCTGCACTGGTTGGTATCTGGTCCCAATCTGGCTTCTTCGCAGGTAATAATGGGGTGTTCCAGGGTGATTGGCACTCAATCAGGATTCCTTCTTTTCTCAGGTGATCTATGTGTTTGTCCATGCCCAATTGTGCTTCCCAGGGGATCAGGTACTACCTCTGCCAGACTACTCCAGGATTCAGGTCGATGATGATGAGGGCATGATTCTGTGCCATACCCAGTGGTGTTTTCTTCCACCCAATCCTGGAAAAAATGTTCCAGCGGTTTTTCTGGATTCTAACCTGAACTTTCTTCCAAATGAAGTCTCCATTCTTCACCTTGGGGTACAGTGATGAGGAGAGTGAGGCCACTCCAGAGGTTTAAGCTTGCTGGCCCTTCAGGTTTGAAGGTAATCTTGTCTCCCAGTTTGGTTAAGAGGTCCCTATCAAGTAGGGGAACTGGACATTCAGGCAGGTACAGAAATTCATGAGTCACTTCATGCCCACCAAGCTGGCAAGTTTTTGGCTGGTGAAAAGGCTGTTGGCTTGACTGGTCCCCAGCTGCTCCTATGATATTAGGAGTTTTTCTGCTAAAGGAGGTAACAGGGATTGTGACCACAGAATATTCAGTGCCAGTGTCCACCACAAAAGTCATTGACTGGCACCTGATTTGTAGTTTGACCATGGGGGCCAAGTTCCAGTGAGCCCAGTCATCCCTATTCAGGGTTAACCCCTGCCAGCCTGATCAGATGGTCTTGGGGCTCAGATCAGTATTTCCCATTAGGGATGTTCCCTCTATGAACCTGAGTCTTTTGGGGGCATTCATTTTTCCAGTGTCCACTTTATTTGCAGTAGGCACATTGGTCTCTTATCAGGGGCAACCTTCTTGTGCTTGTCCCCCATTTTTTATGTGGCCCTTCTCATCTGGTGGGGTCTGGATTTCCCTAGGCTGCTGTCAGTAGCAAGGCTTGAGGTTTTATTTGCTTCTTGTTTTCTCATTTGGTGACTTCATCTCAATTGAAGAATACTTTGTTGGTGACTTCAAGGAGTTGAGAGATGTTCATCCCCATGAACCCTTCTAATTTTTGAAACTTTCTTTTAATGTCCATTGCTGCCTGTGCAACAAAGGCAGCATTCATCATCCTTTGGTTTTCTGGTTGTTCTGGGTCAAAAGGGGTGTAGATTCTGAAGACCTCATAAAGTCATTCATAGAAATCGCCTGGAGATTCATCAGGATTTGAATAGCTAATGTCATCTTAGTCATGTTTGTGGGTTGTTTTTCCCCTTCTCAGACCCCTCAATGGAGCACTTCCCAATATTGCTGGAGTGCAGCCCAGTCCTGACCAGTGTTGAAGTCCCAGTTCAGTTGGGCCACTTTTCCTGCCCAAACTTCTGGGTTTAAGATGCCAGTAGGGGCCTGCTCCTGCAGCTACTTTTGGACTTTCATCTGAATCTGTCATCTCTCCTCCATATTAAACAAAGTTAGGAGGAGTTGGCAGCAATCATCCTAAGTAGGGAAATGGGTTTGGAAAATGGATTCCATAAGATCAATAAGGGCCTGGGGCTTTTTTGAGTAGGAGGAGGTATGGTGCTTCCAGTTTAAGAGGTCTGTAGCTGTGAAGGGCTGGTAGTGTAAAACAGGCCTCCTGGGTCAGATGGTCCCATCCTTGCTGATCTGGGCTGGACACTGTGTTTCACAGTGGGACATCTGTTCTGTGGGTTGTGCTGACCACAGCCTCCTTGCTATGGGAGTTCCAGGGCTTTCCTCAAAAGAGGTTGATGTTCCCAGAGTGACCAAACTTTTGGGTGTTTCTGGGAGATCTGCTTGTACTCCTGGGCTAGGATGAGAGTATAGAGTGGCTGGAGTGTATGGTGGTGGGGGTGGGGGTGCTGGATACTCCTCCAAGGACCCTTGATGAATGACTGGCTTCTGGAGCCCCATTCCCTGTGCAAACAAGACCCTTCTCTGTCCCTTTTTTCCAACACACAAAAGAACCCAATGGGACAGAGTCTGGCAATGTCTAATCAAGAGTTGATGCAGGGAAACTGATCAGGGTGGCCAGGAGTTCCTGTGCAAACCAGCCACACTGTGTGGACCCTGGTTATATCCAGGGTCCATTCAGAGGGCCAGTGAATGTTAAAAGTGGGCCACTCTACTTCACATAATGTTCAGAGTGTGCTGGGGTTCATCCAGATGCCTTAATCTCTGGAAAAACCCTTCTTGAAATTCATAAGCATTCAGTTTAAGATGGTCAGTTTTGATGAGACCATACCCTGCATCAGTGGTGTAAGACAGACAAGGGAAGGGATTGCCTCTTTCAAGGTCACTCAGAGGTCTGCCTGCCTGCATCTCTCATGAGAACTTTGGCTTGTCTTGGCTAAGGTGCCTCGGCAGAATTTGGAGTTGGCCTTTAGGCTGAATGACATAGCTGCAGAAAACAGGTTAGGGCCACACAGGCTCCATAGCATGAGCTTTGGAGTCACAGACTGGAATAACAGAGGCAAGCCTCTGTCATGCACAGTCACACACACAATTGATCAGAGATTATGCAGTCCCTCCCACAGGGATTGCCCTATTCTGGAATCTTGGTACTCGAGATTTTCAGAGGTGATCATTCATCCCTTCTGTCAGGAGACAGGCCTGTCTTGGCACCTGGGGCCTTACCTTTCTTTAGTCTTCTGACACTGTTCAGTCCACCTCCCCACTGAGTCAGGCTGGGGTGTGAGGATGTGGCTTACAGGGACTGCCTCAAAAGCAGGTCCCATTAAGAGGATGGGTGGCACCCACATTGTTCACTCAGAGATCACCATCGGCCATGCCCATCAGCCCCAAGCCAGAAGCACAATGGGCCTGCTTGGTTGGCCTTTCCCGGTCAGGGAAAGATGTAATGAAAACCCAAGTGGCACTCTGAGGGGCTGATGAATGAATTTTTATTTTGTGAGCTCTCAGAGGAGAGTCAAGTCTTCAAAAACATCTGAGCACCATGTCAGATTTTTAAAATTTTTTTAAAATCTGGTTTTCCTATATAAACTCATGCTTTCATAAGTTTATATAGGAACTCCAAGCTGACAAATGCCTATGCAAGTGGGCAGGCAGGTTTACAAAAGCAAAAGGAGCGAGGTTAGCTTATCTTCCTTAAGCTGAAGGCTAGTAGGGAGGAAAAGAGTCAATATACATTTAGAGTTGTAAATTCCAGTTGAAAGGGGCAGGTGGAGAGTGCTTATCTTCCTAATGATGTGGATTCCAGGGAGAAAAGGGAGGAAGGGAGAAAGGGACCAAGGGGAGCTTATTTTGCTAAAGCTCTGGGTTTCTGCTGCAAGTGGGTCAAGGCCCCAGCAATATCTTTATCAATATCTCATAATCTGTAACAAAGTTTCATAATGGTGTGTTGTGTTGATGGAAGGCTGTTGTATGTGGTGTCTTATAATATGCATGATTTTTTTTCTAAGTTCACCTTCTATAACAAAAATATACTTTGAAAAATAATAAAAGTTTCGATTAGAGAAAATGACATTAAATATATGATATGGACTCTACTCAGGAAAAAGCTGTTGATGATATTTTTTCATGCACATATTTGGTGCCTTTCAATAGAAAAACCATTTTCAAAATGCCTGGGAAATAGCAAACATTGTTAATGACTCTTAAATTTCTAATATCCTTTGAATATCAATTTTTTCCTAAGAATGAGTACACTACTCAAAAGATAAGTACCCATTACATGCAAATGTAAGTCATTTATTTAGCTCCTCTGAAAAGTACAGTCTTGAAACATGAGAAGACTTCCAGGATTTCATTCACTGGTGAAGGTAGTTGGTCCAAAAATTTCTGTACACTTTTTAAAAATTTATGAAAAAATGTTAATCACACTTACTGGGAGAATAATGATGAGCTGGAACCAAATGTTTTTCTCTGATTTTTAATCTTTGAATACCCCAACTTTGTTCACTAAGAGAAGATTTTTGTGAATTAATTTTTTAATCTCTCCTCTCATGATAGCAACCTCTAGTTTTTCTTTCACAGAAAGCATCTCTGATTAGTCTCATAATTCTTTATGATATTCTCCTGTATAGAGGGATTCTGAGGCAGTTGTCCATATGTAAATAACTGCTGTTTGGTCACATTCTACTTCCTTGAAACCATTTTAAGTCAAATGAAATTTATTCTTACAACAAAAACCAAGGATGGCAGCTCACAGAAAATCTCTCTCACTACAAAATGATGAACATTCCCCAACCTCTGACTCTGTGTCAATATCATCCAGATTACCCTACCCACCACCAGGAGGGAAAAAACATCTACAGGCTGACAAGGACACAAATCCCAATTAAGCTATTCCCCAGATGTCAGGCAGGGTGACTCTTAAGGGTCAAGAGATGCATGGTATAGCCTGAGGGTACAGCCGTCCATATTGATGCACCCATGAGCACGTCCTTCAAATTTGAAGAGCAAAAAATGGAAGACCTGAATACAGAAGTAGGCAAATACATGAATTTCATGTGTGACTATCCATCTCTTCTGTTTGGAAAAATAATTTTTATTGAATTGTGCAATTCATAACTGAACATACAGCAAAATTATGTGTATAGTAAATGCTGGGACTTTCCAAATAAACATGTTTAACTTCATACAGGTGCCACATACCACAGCCTCCATGAACTCCTGGGGTTGTGCTGAAATGGTTGTTAAAAACTAGGCAAGAGCATCATGAAAATTTAACTACTAACTGCAGACCCTGTCTCCCATCATGTGAATTTCCCCAAAACCACCCTATTTTTTAAAAATCAATTTTATAGATACTTAATAATAAAAAAGTCAACTGAGACAAAATGTACAATCCATGGTATTTGTGATAATCCAAGAGCTTTGTGTTCATCAATTAAATCATTATTAAAGCATTTTCATTATTTCCATAAATGAACCAACAAAAACCAGACACAAATACTCACACATAAACACCTCCCGTCACAATCTTGCTCTTTCCCCTGCTATAGACAGCAGATACTTCTGGATATTCTGGCAGTAATGTTTATTAGTTTTGAAGCCATTTTATTGAGATACTTTCCCATGCCATGTGGTGTAGCCACACCCTAAAGAAATGTAATTTTAATGCAGTAAATAATAACTTTAATTTAAAATTGAAAAGTGGAAGAGAAATGAATTAGAAAGAAATTTCAATTTTTAAAAGAAAGTTTAAGTGATCATCGGTAAACCTGGAGCTCCATGGGACTGTCCTACAATGGCCACTGGTTTCCACCTTTTCCCTTGGCCAGTGAGAGGCTCTGCCTGGCCCAGGGGTTGGTTGGCCAGTGGCTCTGCCAGGCAGTAGATGGCCCATGTTGGTGTGGGTTGGGAAACATGGGAGATATCTGTGAGGCCAGCTCAGAAGGTGTGACTCCTAAAGGACATCCCAGAGGTGGACCAGGCACAAACACAGCACTGGGCACCCAGACTCCTGGTGTGTATGTTTGGGTGAGGGCTACCTTTAGCCACCTGGGTTCCTGCAGAGAGCCTGGTAGAACCATGATCAACATTATTGACAGCACCCACAACCTCCCCTTCCCTAAAATCACCCAAGAAACCAACTTTGGGGCTGTGCCTCAGAGACCAGGATGCATTAAGTCTATGGGAACCCAGCATGAAGCTTAGAAAACAAAATCTTCCTGCAGGGATATTGATGCTGTCTCCACCCTGACCCCACTCCTCTCGTGGAACCAAGTGGGTGCCATTTCTCAGGCAGCGCTGCAACTTTTTGTGGTGGCTGTTTCCTTACTGTGCACCCTATGCTACTGGGTCCTTAACTTGAAGGAGCACAGACCACTGCAGGAAAATGGATCTTCCACTCTTTCTTAGTTGTTAAAACATTCCCTGTGTTAACAGAAAGTGGAACCTCAGGAATCTGTATGCCCTTCTATACCTGGTGGAAAGGACATAGGGCATAAAATCAAGAAGTACACACGTTTGTGGGATACACAGAAAGAAATAGAAAGTGGCAGAAGGAATATTCAAAGATAGATAGGCAGGAAACCTCTCTGATGTTAGGAAAAGCATGTATATGCACAATCAAGGAACAGTAAGTACTCCATGCAGAATAAAGTCATAGAACATCATGCCCAGACACACAGGAATCACACAGTAAAATGCCATGGGTAAGCACAGAGTTCAGAAAGCTGCAAGAGTAAAGCAATGTGTTTCCTCCAAATGAGTACCAATAAGTTCAAGTGACAATTTTGCCACAGAAATCATGAAGGCAAATATCAAGGAGGCAAAAAGGGAAATTAAGATGCAATAGTTCAAGGGTTAGGTGAAAAGGAGTCACTTCTAATATTATTATATATTGTGAGACAGTCTTGGAAATGAGGCAAAAATTATTATGGTATCCCCATATTAAAAGAAAGAAACAAACTAAAAATTCTGTGGGAGTTTTCTACCAATTGTCCTGCCCTACAAACACTTAAGCAATTTCTTCAGACAGAAATGAAAGGACATTCATTGGTGGGTCAAATTACATAAAAATTTAAGGACTGTCATAAAGTCAACATTTCTCTAATTAAAAATACCAGTAATACTGTATTGGGTTTTGGTATGGAACTCTATATTTTAAAATTTATAAAATTCAAGTGTATGAAATTAAAGATCACCTATGATTGTGTTGAGGCAAATGAAATGAAAACCCAAATGGCACTCTGAGAGACAGATGAACAAAGTTTTATTACACATGGGCTCAGAGGAGAGTCAAGTGTCCAAAAAACCTGAGCCCCATGTCTTGATTTTCATAAGTTTATATAGGGACTCTAAGTGGGCACATTCCTAAGCAAGTGGGAAGGCAGTGGTTACAGAAGCAAAGGGAGCAAGTTTAACTTATCTTCCTAAAGTGGAGGGTTATTAGTGAGGAAAAGAGTCATCTGTTTAGAGTTGTAAATTCCAGTTGAAAGGGGCAGGTGGGGAGTGCTTATCTTCCTAAGGATTTAGATTCCAGGGAGAAAAGGTAGGAAGGGAGAAAGGGATGGGGGGTGCTTAACTTCCTAAATTGTGGATTTCTGCTGAGGGGAGTTAGGGCCACAGCACTTCTTTTATCTTTCCCCCCTTTGATACCCTTATAATTCCTTATGGGGCATCATCTGCTAACATGTAGATTTTTCTATAGTCCCCAAGGGCTGATATTTAACACAAGGTGTTACTTGGTGTTTTAAGGCATTTAAGCAGGAAGTATTGTATTATGTTAGGCACCAAAGAATGCATGGCACAAAAGTTAAGAGGAAGAAGACTGAGCTATTACTGGCATGAATGGCAAAATCCAGGAAATGAGATATTGGAGGTAGTTCCCATTGGCAGATGCCTGGTAAACATGGTTTAAGTGGTCTTTGGCTCATTCTTTCAGTAGGGCCACCTTGCCCCTAACTATTCTTGAGGAATTTGCATAGAAACAACATTCTTCCCCCAGGGCCTGGTAGATTCCCCCTGAACCTATGGTGAGAAAGTCTAATTCTCATCTGTTCTGTAAAACTGCTTCTGCCAATGAGTCTATCTGGTCTTGCAACCCAATGAGAGACCATGATATTTCTTTGAAGTCATTTGATATTTCCTGTGCTAGGGTTTGTAAGCTCTCCTGACCAACTGCAAGTGAGGCCCCTGCTACTGCTGCACTCCTGACTACTCTTAGTCCTAAAAGTATCAGAATTGCCTGTATTGCTCATTTGGCTTGGGAGAGCTCTCCAGGCAATTCTTCTTCTTACACAGTTAATGATGGTACTGGCCAGGCTAAGTAACAGATGCCCTGGCCATCCTGGGGTAGGCATTGGTAGGTGTTGGTGCCACAGGCCCAGATGGTGGAGTTTGGGGTGCATCAGTCAGGCTCATTGAGTGGGCAGTGATGTTATAGTTAGCCTTTCCAGCAGGGAGGATGGTTGAACACCTGGTAGTTATGTTTTTACAGTTAGCCAGTTTTCCTGGGGGTTCAGTTATGTGGACTGGAAGGGGCCTGGTCCCTGCTTCAGAGCTGTCATTGGCCAGGAGGGTTATGTTTCATGGGACAGGTATGGGGAAGATGGTTAAACATGAGGAAGTGCATAGCCAGCAGGATGCAGCTATGTCAGGCCAAGATTCATTTAGGAGTTGGTAGAAATTTTGAACCTGGGTCAAAAGGACATTGCAGGGAGCTGATTTAACTTTTGCTTTTAGCATCTGGGCAGCTTTACTGATATTTTTCACTGGGGCTTTCTCTGGGGTTTGGGTTACTGGGATCATTTGGACCAGTATGATGTACCCTCGGTCTGGCCCCACTAGGTCATATATTCCGTTTCGTACTTTTAGTCCTGTTTGGGCTTTTAAAATGGTATTTACTGATCTGATGGTTATGTTTAATAAGGTGAGTTTTATGGGGTCACAGGTTTCTATGCCACACATTGGCAGGCTGGGGATTTTCTGTAGGAAATATGGAGAAGTTGGTGGGACCCCCTTCCAGGGAGCAGTGGCACCTACCAAGAGCAAGCTCCAAGAGTGGCAGAATTCTCTGCTCTTTTGGGGGTCTTGGCAGAAGTATTTGTAATAACTTCCATATTTGTAGCCCCTACACCCTCTCCTGGGGGCAGGGTTCATGGGGGTATGGGGCAACTAGCAAAGTATAAGGAGCGTGATCTTGGATTGACCTGAAAGTGTCAAATACTACAGAGGCTGAAGTTGCACCTGCTGAGAATGGGACTAAATCATTCAGCATGGATTATTTGTCCCAGCTTTGACTAACTTGCAGCTGTCATAGATTTTGGGGGTGGGTATTTGTTCCTAGGGAGGGGGCAAGGAAGGAAAGGACAAGCAAGTCAATGCACAGAAGCATCCTGTTATACACCAACAAGCAATTGCAATTAGGGCTCTATTCACTATAGTCCAGTTTGCAGGGGCCACAGCAGTGAGTCCAACTCCAAATACCAAGGTGAAAAGGCCATATAAGCACAGGATCCACTAGGAGTAGGGATCCATTCAGCAGGCAATTGATGAGGTCAGTGCTTGGGGATCCTGGGCTACCCACACTCACAAGGGGTGGCCGGGTATGGGTTGGGCTGTCCAGCTGTTTTGCTCTTTATAAGGGTGTGCCTTCTTGGCCCTGGAATGATGGATCCAAGGGATGATGCCTGCAACTTTAAGAGTAGTAGGAGTTACATGATTACAGTATGTGGACCTGTCCAGGAAGGCTGAAGGGGTTCTTTTTTCCAGTCTTTTACCCAGACTAGGTCCCGTGGCTGGTAGGGGAGCACTGGGTATCCCATAGGGATGAGGTTCCAGGACAAGAGAGTTTTATGTGTTTGGCCTAGCATTTTCCCCAGTTGCTGGAGAATTGAATCTTGGCTAGCCTCCCCCAGAAGTTTGAGATTTCCTTTGAAGGCCCAGATGTTTGTGGGTGGCCACCCAAATAGAATTTCAAAGGGTGAATAGCCTGTGGTTCCTGGTGTGAACCTAATTTGGAGGATTAAGGGAAGTAAGCCTTACCCATGGGAAACCAGTTTCTTGACAGAATTTGGCGAGGGTGGTTTTGAGGGTTCAAGTCATGCATTCATCTTTCCCTAAACTCTTGGGCCTGTATGAGGTATGGAGTTTCCACTTGAATCCTAACATTTTTGCCAGCTCTTGGACTATGGCAGCCATGAAGCCTGGGCCATTATCACTTCCAATAGACAGTGGAAGCCTGTGTCAGGGAATGATTTCTCTAAGTATAGCCTTAGGCACTTCGCTTGCCCTTTTGGTGTGAGTGGGGAAACTTCGATCACCAACAGATATTTGTACCCTTGTCTTGGTTTTACTTCTATGAAGTCTACTGCGAGATCTTCAATGGGGGTTGTTCCTATGTGCTGGACACCTGCCAGAGCATGGGCACCCTGCAAAAGGTTGTTTTTGGCACAAACCTGGCACTGGCTGCTGATGGTGGCACAGAGAGAAGCTAGTCAGGCTATGTAGTAGTATCTCCTGAGCAAGATTTCTAGTGCAGTTTTCCCTAGGTGGGTGAGTTGGTGGTATTGTTGGATGAGGACATGAGCAGTGCCTATTGGGACAAAAATCTGGTTATCTGGGAGCAGCCAAGTTCCTTCAGGGGTTCAGCTTCCCCCTTCTCTCTTGGCCCATTTCTGTTCTCCCCAGGAAGATGTTTGTTGATTAATTTCTTGTCCTAAGAGGGACAGCTGTGGTGTCAATTCTGGGACTCATATTCTGTGGGTATCTTCAGCTGCTTGCCAAGCTGCTTTGTCAGCTAGCCTGTTTCCTTGAGTGACCATGTCCATTCCTTTCTGATGTCCCCAGCAGTGGATAATGGCCACTTTGTCTGGTATCCAGATTGATTCAAACAGTAGGATGATTTCTTCTTTGTTTTTTATTTCCTTTCCCCCTGCAGATAAAAGACCTCCTTTCTATAAATTGTCCCGTTGATATGAATGGTAGTGAATGTATACTTAGAGTCAGTGTAAATGCTTACCGGTTGCCCTGTGGCTAGCTGCAGGGCTCAGACCAGTGCCCAGAGTTCTGCTCATTGCATGGGCCATACCCTGGGTAGAGATGCTACCCAGGGTATGGCCCATTCAGTAATGGTGACTGCATATCCAACAGCTCTTCCACATTTTTAATGAGACTGCTCCCATCTGTAAATTGTGTCTGATCTGGGGAAGTGAGTAGTTTCTCTTGGAGGTTGGGGCTACTGGTGTTAACTTCCTTGGTCACTTAAACGCAATCATGCTCAGGAACCCCTTCCTCATCTGGTAAAAAAGTGGCAGGGTTTAGACTGCACACTATTTCTATTGACACTCTGGTGTTTTCACAGAGTAAACCTTGGTAATGTGTGAGTCAGGGATTAGATATCCACCGGTGCCCATGTGAGTTCATTAGGGCAGTG
>JAQZBX010005846.1:0-55015 GCA_029593785.1 Cabassous unicinctus
TATAGTAGTGTCTCAACACATATTTGTTGAGTTAATCGCATAAATGCCCTCAGCAAATAACTCTGTCTTATATTTGCTCAGTATTGTGCTAGATATTGGGCATGTAGTGCTTGTCTTACTTTGCCAGGCTGCCATGACAAATACCACACAATGGTTTGGCTTAAACAACAAGTATTCCTTAGCTCATGGTTTTGAGGCTTAAAGAAATACAAAATGAAGACATCAGCAAGAAATACTTTCTCCCAGAGTCTGTAAGTTCTGATGCTGGCTGCCGGGAATGCTTGGGATTCCTTGGCTTGGATTTCTGCCTTCCATCATGTGGTGATATCCTCTCCTTTCTAGGTTTTGTGATTTCCAATTCTCTTTATAGAGTTTTCGATATTTTGGATTAAGGCTTATTGTGCTTCATTTGGCCATGTTGTAACTAAAAATAATATCTTCAAGAGGTCCTATTTACAGTGGGTTCACACCCACAGGGACATGGATGAAGATCAAGAACTTGTGTTTGTTCGGTATATAATTGAACCTAACATAGTAGTCTAAAAGATTGCCTGTAATTTGGTATTTTACTGTCTAGGAAAAAGTAGGTGATAAGCAACTGGGCTAGGGGTAATGAGTGGCATAAGAGGTGAAGTACCAAGTGTTTATATGGGAGCACACGACAAGACATTTTTACCCTGTTTCATGTGTCCTTAAGTGATAATAAGCTAATTCTTGAAAAATTAGAAAGAGTTAGTTAAAATTAGGTAAAATAGCATTCTATAAAAAGAAATTCATTCCCTCCACAATCTCACCCATAGATTCTGTTGATGCATACAGAATATAATATTATAAACCTCAGTATAAAAGAGACTTGTATAAATTTGATGTTTTATTCCTCAAAGAATTTAAAATTAGACCCCTCTTTTACTGTTGTCACTGTTACATTTTCTATGCTTACTTAAAGTAAACCACACAAGCATTAAATTAAATGTATTTTCAAAACTTTGGATTTCAAATACTGTTGAATTAAATCTAAAATATTCATAGTCATTCTTTTTTTTTTTTAATTTACACTTTTGAACCACCAATACCTTGCGCTGCTGTGAAACATTTGTTACAAATGATGAAAGAGCATCAACAAACTATTACTAATAGCTATAGCCCACAGCTTACATTTGTTGTATTTTCCCCCAAATCACCTGGTTATTAACTCTATATTATTATTATTATATATTTGCTATCATTCATGAGAGATTGTTCTCATATTTGCCCTGTTAACCAAAGTCCATCTTCCACCACCGGATTCTTGTGTTATACAGTCCCATGCTTTGTATAATCCACTCAAAGTACACACTCAATGGCTTACATTTTCATTACAGAGTTATGTTGTCATCACCTCAGTCAATTTTAGAACACTTTCATTACTGCAAAAGGAAAAATCCCAAACCCTCTATGCTCCCATATTATATTCCCTTAGAATTGAAATACTGTCTTCTTGCCATTGATGCAAAATAGTGCAATATTACTGTTAGCTATCGTCCATAAGTTACATTAGTTGTAATTTTCCCATGTACCACCGTATTCTTAGCACTTTGTAAAAGAGCATTCTTATATTTATGCTATTAACTGAAATCTTCAGTTAACTGAAATCTTCAGTTAATAGCATAAATCACTGTTATACATACCCAAGATTATTCTCTAGTTTCCTTTCAATCGACATTTACTTCCACACACTACACCTTTCAGCCACAATTACATTTAAAAATAAGCAGTGTTAGTTATGCTCACTATAATGTGTTACTATCAACTCTATTCATTTTCACACTTACACAATTAACCTTATTTATAATGCTATATACATTAAGCATCAGCTCCCTGTCTCAACCCACATTCTATCTCCTAGTAACCTATACTCTATGGAGTTTACCTCTGTGACTTTACCCATTGTATTTATTTCATATTAGTGAGACCATATAATATTTGTCCCTTTGTGTCTGGCTTATTTCACTCAACATAATATCCTCTAGGTTCATCTATGCTGTCATATGCATCCCAGTTTCATTTGTTCTTACAGCTGAATCATATTCCATTTTATGAATATACCACAATTTGTGTATCCATTTATCAATCGACAGACATTTGGACTGTTCCATATTTTAGCAATTGTGAATAATACTGCTATGAACATCAGTGTGCAAATGTCAGTCCGCATCCTTGCTTTCCATTCTTCTGAATATATACTAGCAGCAGTATTGCTGAATCATAAGGCGGCAATATTCAGCTTCTTGAGGTACTGCTAAACTGTCTTCCACAGAGGCTGCACCATTCTACATTCCCTACAGCAGTGAAGGAGTGTTCCTGTTTCTCCACATCCTTTCCAGCAATTGTAGATTTCTGTTTGTTTGTTTGTTTTGTTTTAACAATGGCCATTGTATAAGGTGTGAAATGGTATCTCATTATAGTTTTGATCTGCATTTCCCTAATAGCTAGTGATGTTGAACATTATTTCACATGCTTTTTGGCCATCTGTATTTCTTCTCTGGAGAAATGTCTATTCAGGTCTTTTGCCCATTTTTAATTGGGTTGCTTGTCTTTTTATCATTGAGTTGTATGATTTCATTACATAGCATGGATATAAAACCTTTATTGAATATGTGGTTTTCAAATACTTTCTCCCATTAAGTAGGCTACCTTTTTACTTTCTTGACAGTCTTTTGAAGAACAAAAGTATTTAATTTTGAGAAGTACCATTTATCTATTTTTCCTTTGTTGCTCATGCTTTGGGTGTAAGGTTAAAGAAACTACCACATATCACAAGATCTTGTAGATGCTTTCCTACATTTCTTCTAGGAGTTTTATGGTTGTTGCTTTTATATTTCATCCTTGATCCATTTTGAGTTAATTTTTATATACGGTGTGAGCTAAGGGTCTTCATTCTTTCTTTTGGATATGGCTATCCAGTTCTTCCAGCACCATTTGTTGAATAGATGATTCTGGCCCAGCTGGGTGGGCTTGACAACCTTGTCAAAAATCACTTGATAGTAGGTATGAGGGCCTATTTCTAATTTCATGATTCAGTTCTACTTGTCAATCAGTGTATCTTTATGCCAGTACCATGCTGTTTTTACCTCTGTAGCTAAGTAATATGCTTTAAAGTCAGGAAGTGAGAATACTCCAACTTCATTCTTTTTTTTTTTTTTTTAAATACTATTTTTAAGCTATTCTGGGCTCCTTACCCTTCCAAATGAATTGGATAATTGGCTTTTCCTTTTCTGCAAAAAAGGACATTGGGATTTTATTGGGATTGTGTTGAATCTGTAAATCAGTTTGGGTAGAATTGACATTTTAATGATATTTAGTCTTCCAGTTTATGAACACAGAATGTCCTTCCATTTATTTAAGTTTTCTTTGGTTTCTTTTAGAAATGTTTTGTAGTTTCATGTCATTGGTTAAATTTATTTCTAAATATTTGATTCCTTTAGTCTTTATTGTAAATGGAATTTATCCCCCATCTCATTTCTAATTTATTTATTCACATCTTCTCTCTTTTTTTCTTTGTCAGCCTAGCCAAGTGTTTGTCCATTTTGTTGCTCTTCTTAAAGAACCAAATTTTGGTTTCATTGATTTTCTCTATTGTTTTTTTTTTTTTCTTAATTTTATTTATTTCTGCTCTGATCTTTATTATTTCTTTCTTTCAGCTTGGTTTGGGATTAGTTTGCTGTTCTTTTTCTAGCTCCTCCAGGCGTGCAGTTAAGTTTTCAATTTGAAGTTTTTCTTCTTTTTTTTAATGTAAGCATTGAGGGCTATAAATTTCCCTCTCAGCATTACCTTTGCTGTATCCCATAGGTTTTGATATGTTGTGCTCTTGTTTTCATTTGTCTCAAGATATTTACGGAATTCATATGCAATTTCTTCTTTGACCCACTGAAAATTTAAGAGAATGGTGTTCGATCTCCATGTGTTTGTGAATTTTCCCTTTTTCCTCCATTATTAATTTCCAGGTTCATTCCATTATGATCAGGGAAAGTGTTTTGTATAATTTCAAACTCTTAAATTTTATTGAGAACTGTCTTATGACCCAACATATGGTCTTTCCTGGAGAAGGATCCATAAGTGATTGGAAAGAATGTATATTCTGCTGTTTTAGGGTGTAATGCTCTATAAATGTCTGTTAGGTCTCGTTCATGTATCATATTATTCAAGCCCTTGTTTCCTTATTTATCCTCTATTCAGATGTTCTATCCAATGCTGAAAGTGGTGTGTTGAACTTTCCAATTATTATTGTAGAAATGTCTATATCTCTCTTCAGTTTTTCCAGTGTGTGCATCATTTATGTTGGGGCACTCAGGTTAGGTGCATAAATATTTAGTATAGTTATTTCTTTTTGGTGAATTTACCCCTTTTATTAATATATACTGACCTTCTTTATCCCTTATAACAGTTTTGCATTTAAAATATATTTTGTCCAATATTAATATTGCTATACCAGCTCTTTTTTGGTTACTCTTTGCACAGAATATCATTTTCCAACCTTTCACTTTCAATCTGGTTGTGTCCTTATGTCTCAGGTGAGTCTTTTGTAGACTGTATATAGATGGCTCATATTTTTTTTATCCATTCTGTCAGTCTGTGTCTTTTGATTAGGGGATTCAATCCATGAATATTCAATGTTAGTACTGTAAAACCATTACTTACTTCATCCATTTTATGCTTTCACTTTCCATTGTTATATCCTACTATTGTCTGTCTTTTTACCCTTTAATTTACCCTTCCTAATAATCAACATTTCTACACTGTCTTCCAAGTCTTTCACCCTTTTTTCCTTTCAAGCTTCCTTTCAGGATGCAGCACTCCCTTTAATATCTCTTGTAAACTGTTTTTTGATGACATATTATCTCTGTTTTTTTGTGGGGTTTTTTTTGTCTGTGAACTCACCCACATTTTTGAAGGACAGTTTTGCTGATACAGAATTCTTGGATGTCAGGTTTTTTTTTCTGTCAGTACCTTAAATACAACATACCCCTTTCTTCTCACTTGCATGGTTTCTGATGAGAGGTCGGTACTTATTCTTATTGAGATTTCTTTCTCTTGCTGCTTTCAGAATCCTCTCTTTATCTCTGATATTTGTCATTCTGAATAGTAGGTGTTTTAGAGTAGATTTGTTTGGATTTATTCTGCTCAGTCTGTGTTGTCCTTCTTGGATATTGATATTTATGTCTTTCATAAGAGTTGGGAAGTTTTCAGTCATTATTTCCTCAAATATTCCTTCTGCCCCTTTTCCATTCTCTTCTTCTGGGACACCGATAATGCATATGTTTGTGCATTTCACATTGTCTTTCAACTGCCTGAGACCTATTTCTTTTTTTTTCTATTCTTTGCTCTTTCTGTTCTTCTGTCTTTTCAAGTTCAGATATTTAGTCTTTGATATCACTAATTTTGCCTTCCATCAATTGAAATCTGCTGTTATATGTCTCTAATGTATTTTTAATCTCATCCATTGTGTCATTTATTCCTAAAAGCTCTGTTATTTTTCTTTGCAGTATTTCAAATTGTTCTTTTTGCTCACCCAGTGTCTTAATATCGTTTATGTCTTTAGCCATATTTTCCTTCAACTCTTTGAATTATTTTAGGAGATTTGTGTGCTTATCATTAATTATTTGTCTTAAATCCTGTATTTTGTCAGGATTTTAGGTTTGTTCCTTTGACTGAGCCATCTCTTCCTGTTTCTTAGTATGGTTTGTAATTTTTCACTGATATCTAGGCATCTGAATATGTTGGTGAATTTACTCTGACATTCAATTTCTCTCTCTCTCCTAGGGGTTTTGTTTCACAGATCTTCTTTGATTTTTGTTTCAATTTATTCTAAGTCTTTAAAATTGCCCAGCTTTCATTATTAAACTCAGACAAGGCACTCATTCAGATGTTTTCCCAGGTGTTCAGGTCAAGAGAGACTTAAAAGTGTTTTTTCTTCTTGCAGTTTCCAGCCAGTCAGCAGATGGCACTCTTTGGAGAATTTTTCCTCAGAGGAATCTCTTTCAACCTCCACTTGCCTGTGATTCCGGTCTGGCCAGAGTGAAGTTTCAAAGCAGACTCTGCTGGACAAATTCACTGAAGAGAAACCACTCTCCACCTTCTCCCACCCCCTCCCCCTTCCCAGAGAGAGTGATGCCTATTTCCCTCTCAGTTGGCTGCAGTGAGCCATGGGTTTTATCCATGCTGTTCACCTTGAACAAGCGGGATGGGTGCCATTCCTGGCTGCCACAGCTAGTAACTCATGGCTGTCATTTTGGGGTCTTGATCTCTCTGTCCCTCACTCTCCTGGGGATTGCATAAAACTGTCCTGGTCTGCTGATCCCCAAAAAAGCTTCCTTAGACAGCTTTTTGTCCTTTCTACATTGTTTTTGTGAAAGAGTTGAGCTCTGCCTGCCTACTCTGACACCATTTTTCCAGAAATCTCTTATAGTCATTCTTAATTTCTCTATATTTCACAATCCAAATTCAACTCATTAACAATTCTTGCTGGATTTATCTTCAAAATATTCCCAGAATTTGATCACTTCTCATTATATCTGTAGCTGTAACCTTGGACTAAGCCAATGCTTTGTCTTTGTGGATTCATGAACCTCCTTCTTGCCCTTAACATTCTACAGTCTAGTCTCAAAAAAGCAATCAGTGTGATCCTTTCAAAATTTAGAGGAAGTAACATCACCCCTCTGCTCCTCACCCTTCAATTTTCCCTATCTCATGTATAGCAAAAGCCACAAGTCTTTCTTATGGTGGAGAAGATTCTATGTAATCTGACTGCCCACTACATCTCCTATTTTCTAGCTCACTCTATTCTAGTCACAATAACTAGACTTGCTGCTTGCTTCATGTGTTTATATAAAGCATGTTCCCACCACAGTGTCTCTGCATTTTCTGTTCCATCTGCCTGCAACACTCTTAACCCAGATGTCCATATGGTTCACTCCATCACCTCCTTAATGTCAGGCTCCAGTATACTCCAATGTGGCCTTCACTGACATCCTTTATGTAAAATTTCAACCCTTATTTTACCTCCACTCCTGGCACTCCTTATCCCTCTTATGCTAGTTAAATTTTCTTCCTTGTGCTTTTCTGAAATGCTACAGACATAATTCTATATTTACAAACACACACACAAGGATCATAGATGTTACATAAACTATTTGCCTTACATATCTCATTTATTTTCACTAATTTATTTTATTCTTCATCAGGGATTTAAAATGTGAGAAGTAATTATCAAGATGGCATTATAGAAAGATTAATATAAAATTACAAATATGTAATGATATGGTATGTCTCACAAATAGCAAAGAGAAGAACTACTTAATTCTGCCCCTTTTGTCAAGGAAAGATGTCTGCAGGGAGACATTCCTGTATTGAACCCTGAAATTAGAATAGATGTTTAAAAGTCAAACAAAGGTCAGAGAGAGCAGAGGAAACACCAGGTTCAGAGACATAGACACTTGGAGAACTGTGGCATTATATGAGGGAACACAGATTTATAAGTTGATGTAAAATGAGATGAAATTTAAGGTATAGTGGCAGGAAGAAAGAAAGATGGGTGGGGGCATAATTACAGCTGGGTGACTCTAATATAATATGGTGAATGCCAGAAGTATGAACTGAACAGTAGCTATGAAAATAGAGTAGGGAGTGATTAATATTGCTAGGAGTTCCTGGAAAGGGGAGACTTGAACTGAGCTTCACATATAAACATTTTAATCTGTTTGATCCCCAGCAATCCCTCTCAAACTCTGATGGCTGGGGAGGAGAAAACTTCTATTTGTATTAGGTCTTTCTGCTGATGGGGAAATTATATTGAATGAGAAGGGAAAAAATGTGGTGTTAAAATACTTTATTAAATTTTATAGGATTGTGGATTTTGATCTCTGTTAATGATTGACTAACATATGAAAATCAATGGACAGTTTTTCAAGGATTAAGTATATTCATTTCCTCTACCATATTCAAATCCCCCAGTCACATTAACACATGTTTTGAGACTTTAGTTGTCAAATGTGTACTATCACATTTTGAATTATGTAGTGTAGATTTGTATAAAAATGTGTCAGAACATTTTCATTTTTATTTATTAAAATACTTGTGAAGAGATGATAGACCAGTCCGTTTTCACATTAGACTGAATGCTGATGTTTTACAACAGAAACGACATATTTTGATTTTCCATTAGTAGGAATAGGTTTTGAACACTATTTATTCTAGCTTCATAAATGTTACCACTGTTGGTTTTTTAAAATATAAATGGGTATAAAAATAGTCTACATTTTAGCATGTTTTATTGATTCAACAAAACACTCATACACTTTTGTTTTATATTAAATTTTTCTATAATTTTAATTAAAATAATCAAAGTATATTTTAAACCATTAAACATGCTCACTCTCCTAAGATAAAATATATTAGTTCATGCAGCAAGAAGAATATTTTAGAAAGAATGTTTTTCAGGCAGTTTCAACATTTCCCTCATGTAATACTAGGAAGATTGCAGGTAGTATTTGATCACGTTTGATATGCTTCCTTATCCTTGTTTACTCAAATGGCTTCATACGATATTAAATACAATATAGAAACACATCCTGAAACACCAAAAGCACCACCATTCTGTGTGTCAAAAAGTCTTTGTTATATTGTAAATATAAAAGGTAAAGAAAAAATGAATACTAAGATTTGTAGGCAAAATGTGATGAAAAAGAAATTTCACTATGATAAAATGAAGCATGGTTTTAGAGAAAATAAAGATATTAGGGGCTTTTTTAAACTTTTAAATATAGGTAAATGTGGACTTTTCTTGTTTTGTTTTTAGCTGAAATTTTAAGTTAAATCAAAAAGATAGTAATATATGAAGCAACTTAATTTCTGTTAAATATTCCACTGAATTGTTAGATTATTGGTTTATTTAACAACACCCTATGCTCATTTTTTTTTCTATCTGGACAGCCCCAGAAAGAATGGATGCTGTTTGCTTAATATCATATAGTAAATATAAGATCCTCACATATCTAGGACTCAGTGAGAATGACAGAATATCTTTATTATATTTTATTCATAAAATAAAGTGTATCTTGATTCATATATTATGATAAGAATAGAGGTAAAGATTTAATTATACTTAATAGCGCTTTCAGCCCTCAAATAGTAATTTCTAGTCAAATCAACACCATATATTAATAATCGTAAATCAATTTAAACTGCTGGAAGAGTGTCCCTCTGGTGGATAAACCCTAGGATGCCCTTCCACCCCTTGATCCCTGCCTCCTGGTCTGCTTCCTTTGTATGATCCCCTCCTAATGAGGGTGGGCAGATCTGTGACCTCCTCCTAACAAAATATGACAAATAAAAGAGAGATATGTCACTCCTGTGATTGCATTCCATCATATGCCACTTTACTTGCTAGCAGACTCAGTCTTGACATTCTTCCAGCTAGCTTTGAAGAAGTACATGGCCTTGTTGGGAGGCTCATGTGGCCAGGAACTGAGAGTGGATTCCAGTTGCTTAGAGTTTCCTCCAGCTGCGAGTCAACAAGAAGCTGGGTCCCTCATTCCTACAACCATAAGGAGATGAATTCTTTCACTACTACTGGGTGAGCTTGGAGGTGGATTCTTACTCTCTCATGTCTCCAGGTGAGAATGTATCCTGGCCAACACCTTGACTGCAGTTTCACAGAACCCACTTAAGCTGTGCCTGGAGTCCTTAACCACAAAGAGTGGGGAATAATGCATGTGTGCTCTTCTAAGTTACTAAGTTTATGGTGATTTCACACCTATCAATTTATAACTAATAAAACCCTTAAAACTTTATGAACAGAAAGACACACATTGATAATTGCACATTCAATTCCATGTTTTTTTAAATATGAATGCTGTATTTTACATTAAAGAAAAGAGGAAGAAATGAGAATTTTAAAACTTAGCTCTTTATCCTAAAATATCCAGTTCAAAAGAAGACAAGTCACCTAATCTCTAACCCTCAATATCCTCAGCAGTAAAATGAATATAAAAATACATTTTCTATCTGCTCATCAGAATTTTTGTAAATATCAAATTAAATAATGCAATTATTGTAGAATGTCAATGTATATGACTTATAATTGTTTGAAATAATGCTCCCAACATTTCTATATCTAGACCATGAGAAGTTAACTATATTACAATATTATGGTTCTACAAAGTTAAACTGGTTCCCTCATTTAATAGCTTCAGTGTTCTCAGTGAACAGTTTTTCATTTTGAAATATTATTTTATTTTTCTAACTTATAAAATTCTTTAAATATCCTTGGCACCACTGATGAAAACCCTCAGATTAGTGACAAAAATATTTTGAACTCCTGAAGTGTCCATGGTTATATTAATTTAATTTTTGAGTCAATGTTTCAGAAATGCACGCAGTTATATCTAGAGGTGCAAGATGTTTTGTTTCATATAGGTAAAAGGGTTTCCTTTGCATTGGAGAAGGCTTGAAAACAAAACTTCAGGCTAGTATTAGGCAAGCAATCTTTACAAGCTTTTAAAGAGAAAGGAAGACTCAGGAAGGCATGTGGAGCAATGGTATAAAATCAGTCCCTTCAGGGAAGCAATGTACCTCAAGTGGTTTGAGCGCCTGCTTCCCATGTACAAGGTCATGGGTTCAATCCCCGGTATCTCCTAAAAAAAAGTAGTCACTTCAGCTTTTAATATTTAATACTTACCTCCCCATCTTAGCGATCATGACAATGAACGATTTAGTTGTTTAAAGTCTTTCTCAAGAAGTAATGCTTATACACGTCTCAGCAGGATCTCATGGATGGCCAAGGTAGACACAACCCCAAATAGTGGGGCTCCTGGGGGCTCCAGAGATACTCAGGTCCTACGGTCATGACAGATAGCTCTGGAGCTTAATGCTTTGGCAGTGGGCCCTACTTTGGAGTTTGTGCTCCCAGGTGTGACAGAGTTGGACTCAGATGTGACTTCTCTACACATGCTTCTTCTGTACCTTTTATTTGAACCTACAGTTGGTGGTGGAGTTGGTAGGCATATGTCCAAGAGACTTTATTTGCTGGGCTCTCCATGTGCCAGCTGGGTCCTGAGCCTCAGCGGAGTTGCTACACTTACTCTCCAGTTCATTGGACTCACCCAGGACAACTAACAAGGAGGTGAGGATGGACAACCACCAAACCAAGGAACCGAGAGAGTCTACAACTGCAAGCAAGAGGGTCCTATCCATCAGCCATATGGGATCTAAGCCCCCTCTCAATTAGAGATGGAGTGGGCATCACCATCCCAGAATCTTCAGAATTGGGGAGTAAAATATGGACTAGAGTAGACTTACAGGTGTTCTACTATAGACTTATTGTGATTTAAGCAATGGAAGAAATTATATCATTGATGTGGAGACAGGGACCACTGAAGGTGCTGTAGTCAGGGAAAGGGAAAAAGAGGTGCAATATGGGGGCATTTTCAGGACCTGGAATTGACCAGAGTGATATTGCAATGACAGACACAGGCCATTATATATCTTGCCATAACCTACAGAATTGAGTTGGAGAGAGTTTAAACTACAATGTAAACTATAATCCATCCTTAGTGGCAATGTCCCAGAATGCATTTATCAATTGCAATGAATGTGCCACACTAATGAAGGATGTTGTTTATGTGGGAGGGTGTGAGAGGTGTGGGGAGCGGGGCATATGGGAATCCCTATATTTTTTGTGTAACATTTACATAATCAAAGTATCTTTTAAAAAATATTTAAAAATAGACAACAGATAAATGCACAGAGATATAGCTACCTAGTTAGAATAATATAGCAAATGTGGGCAAAATGTTAAAATTGGTGGATCTGGGTATTGGGGTGGTGTGGAGTGGTGGTGGTATGCTGGAGTTCTCTGTATGGCTTTTGTAATATTTTTGTAATTGTTCTGTAAGTTTGAAATTATCTATATAATAAAAAGTTAAAAAAAAAAATTCTTCTCAAAAGCATTCGATGTGGAGGAAATCTAAAAGCTCACCCACCAGTAGGCTCTCTTCTTTGCTGCCATTGTACTCTTGTCATATTGCTGCGGTTGCTGGTGAAAACCTATGAAATCAAGGTGGTCCCCTTAACCTGCTGATGTTCCTCGCCAGTGCTCTGAAGAACCTGGAGCAGAGATCTACAGGTATTTCAGGAGAAGAGTCTGGCCTTGTTATTTCAATGCTGTAAACTTTTTCTGTACTACTCTCCTGTATTCTGCATGCTGCATTCCTACACTCCCTTTGGGAAGTTAGGATTTAATTATACTTAATAGCCCAAACATTTCAGAAATTTTCACTGATCTAATCTGCTCTAAATGACTTCAATCTCACTGAAAAATGGCAAATACCATTTTACATAGTGCCTATATGAGGCATAATCATGTTACCATTTTTAAAGAATCTTTGTGTCGTAAACTATAAGACCCTTGAGGTTCAAAGTGACTTTGATCCCCTTGTCTGAAATGAAATACCCATCAAATAATATATATAAACCTAAATGTTTGTTTTATGCATTGATTTGTGATTAATCTCTGTGCTCATAATTGAAAAGACAACTTTCCATTGCAAACCTTCAAAGATTGTCCTTTGGACTAAAACATTAAATACTGCTGGCAGAGCATGACACTTCAGCTTTTTCCTGAGGAACATTCTATAGACATCATATGCTAGGTCTGTTTGTTATCTGAAAATGATTTCAATATACATTGTTCTTCTCTCATTCACCAAACATAATGGAAGTGTGTAGATTACAGTGAATTACAGAGTTGTCGCCTCTCAGTTTCTCTTACAATCTCAAAAAGAACTCAGACGATAAGATAGAGAAAGAGTACCTTTTGTCATAGAAACCTCAAGTGGTATGTCTACCAGCTAAGAACTGGAGTGAATCCTGATATGAAATGTGGAGATATTGGAGTAGCCCTAACATTAGAAGAATAAAAATGATTAAACTTTCTGCAAGTGTATCATGGAGGATAGGTATATGGAAGTGACTTTATTCAAGCCTAAGAAGGAGAAAGCTTGGAGGGACTCATCATTAGTTTGGGGTTATATGAAAAAGGTCTTGTACAGTAACAGTGAATAGGTTTTTTTTCTCTATTCACTGAATATAGGACAAGAGGGAATAGGTTTCAATTGCAGAAAAGTAAGTACTTCCTGACTATCATAAGCCACTAGAATGTGTTATCATGAAGTTACAGTGTCTCCTTCTCTGAAGGTGTCTGAAAAAAACGTTGATAAAAATGATCCTTGAATAATTTAGGTACCATCCTAGTTAAAGTCTTAGAAAGAATCTTGTACTAACTTATTGCCCCTTTCAATCTCAAGAGTGAACTATATAGATGGAAAAGTGATATGAAACTGTAGTTTTTCTAAGGTAAGGAGATGTACCCAATTTTTTTTCCTGGAAAAAAAAAGTTTATATACTTAAAAATTTTAAAAACAAATTCAATGAATTTCACTTGATTTTCTTTACCAGTTGAAATAAAGGACATCACGAAGGACAAGAAAAGCTATAGAATCTTGCTGTACAATTCAAGACTATGAAAAGCCATAGAGTCAAAAGCTACTTTTTTAAAAATAGAATTAAATACATTTAGAACCACTGATATAATTATGACTACTAATATGGAGATGATCATATATCATGCTTTATGGCATAAAGTAATTGCTGTAAATGTGAGAGGGGACATTTTTATTTTAATGTAAAAGCATTCTAGCATTTGTTACTTGACATTTGTGGATTTTACTCCTTATTTATTTATGTTATTTCTGCCTCTTTACAGCACCACACTCTGGCCTTTGATACTGACTGTCTCACAGATACTTTTGCAAACAGTCTAATGAGGCAACATTTATGTATTTATGTCGAAAGAGAGTAAGAGCTCCTTAGCTAATTACCATTTTATCTTTAAGAAAGATAATACCAGATACATGAACTAAATATGACACTTGGATGAAGCATATTTAAAAGCATAGTATTACACTGCTCATAAGCAGAATAAAATATTATTAAATCACCTTATTTTAAAAGACAATCAGAAATTCTGTTGACGTATAAAGTGCTGAATCGTTAAATCAACCTGTACCTGCTGCAGCTCACCAAGATAGGAGGTTACTTCCTAGTGTGAAGGATGACATGGTAGAGGAAAAGTTTAGAGAACAACATTACAATATGGAGGAAAGCCCGGAGATGTTTCTGAGTCTTTTCGTTTGGACTGCTAGAGTGATAGGAATCAGAAAATTAAAACAAGTAAACAATTGAAAGACTGCAAATAAACAGCAAAGAAGTAGCAATAATTGCATGTAGTATTTTTAACTTGAGAAGAATTCAGAGCTCTGTTCAAGGTAATAGAGAATAATATCAATTGTTTCATGCCCCTATACGTTGAGAGAATTAACTAAAATTATTTCACAAAATCTCTCCCAACTGTGATTTGAGGCAGGTGTGGTGTGTCAGGGGTGTCCCTCTGCGCCCTGTGGGTTCCCGGCCAGACTAGTGCCCAACGAGATAGTGGAGCCCAGCGGAGCGGAGAGGAGCAGAGAGGTGCAGTTTGCAGTCCCTGACGAACCCAGGGAACCCGCCACCATATTCGGGTCCATACCCACCTTCCCCACAGCCACCAGTGGGACCTAAGGCCTACCCTTCAGGGCCTGTGGGGGGACACTACCCACCTCGTCAGGGGTACCCCTACCAAGGATGCCCGCACTCTGGCTGGCAAGGCAGGCCTCAGGAGCCTCCTAAGACTGCAGTGCACATGGTGGAAGACACAAAAGGGGGTGACTGGGGCCATCTGCCTGCCTCACAGCCTGCTAGACTGCTCTCTGCTGCCGCTGCCTCTGGGACATGCTCACCTTACCAGCCCAGCCCACCTGTCCTGCAAGCTCTGCGTCCACCTTCGACGGGCGTGCCACTGCCCCCAGCTCTTCTGATTGCTGTAACAAATGACTAGCCCCACGCAGACACCTGTACCTTCAATACGATGGGATTCTAGATTAGCAGGGCATTGCTACTGTGAAATTCAGTGACTTTATCTTTTTCATGTTCGGAATCTGGCTGGTTTTAGTCTTCAACAACTGTGCTAAATGATTCTCCTTTGATTTTTTGTCCAAAGGCTTAGTTATGAAATATAATTTTTAAATTATACATTCAAGGTAGTGGCAAGATGTAATATACTACTAAATGATTTCTCTGCCAACACCCTGTATGTTTCAATAAATCTGTCCAAAGCCTCAAAAAAAAAAAAAATTGCAAATCACTGACATGAAATAATTAAAATAATCAAACTCACAGAGTCAGCATCTAGAATATAGGTTACCAGGGGACAGAGTGAGAGTAGGGGATGAGGAGTTAATGCTTACATTGTACAGTATATTTGAGATGATTGTAATTTTTTTGGTAATGGATGGTGGTGATGGAAGTGCATTGTGAATGTAATTAACAACACTGAATTAAATGTTTGAATGTGGTTAAAAGGGGTATTTTAGGTTAAATATGTGTGTTACCTGAATAAAAATATAAAAACAAAAACAAACATAGGACAGTACAGCACAAACAATGAACCCTATTGTAAACGATGGACTATAGTTAATAGTACAAGTATAAAAATGTTCTTTCATGAATTGTAACAAATGTACCATACTAATGCAAAGTGTTAATAATAGGGTAGTATATGCAGACTCCATTTTTATGCATGATTTTTCTGTATACCTATAACTTCTCTAATAAAAAAAGAGAAAGAAACAGAGAGAGAGAGAGAGAGAGACAGAGAGAGACAGAGAGAGAAAGAAAGAGAGATCATGAAAATAAAGCCTTTGGAATACACTGTAAAGAAATGCAAAAGAGAGATCCTGAAAATAAATCCTCAAGAACTCAACCAAAAAAAAAAAAAAAAAATCCAACCTACAACTTCTCTAATAAAAAAGAAAAGAATAATATGAAGAAAATACCTCCAAGGTGGAGTAAAGGAAACAGCATAAGTTATATTTAGTGACTTTAAGCTTTATTTTCATGATTACATGCAATTTTAAAAACAATGTATTACAACCAGCCACCAAAGTCGTCAGGATTGTTGCCACGTTTCTAAAATTACAAAGAGAATATACATAAGGTGCATGGCTTGTGTCTTAAGAAAACTCTCTATGAAATAAATTTTGAAGCTATTTAATCATTCTTATCATGATTACTTTACTATTTCCATTTACTTCATCCTATTAAAGTTTATTATTTGCAAAAACTTAAAAATAATAAAATATAAATCTACATGTCATCTTGACATCATATGTTCTCCTGCCTGAAGCAGAATAAATTCCTTTCTTACTCAGATTGCTTAGAAATGGATATCCATAGATCCAGGATCTGTACTCAACTTAGGTTGAAGTCCTCATTCATGTGTGTTTCTGCCTGTTCCATCAGCAACTTTAGTCTCTGTACTAGCCTTATTTCTTTTTTCTTTTCTTTTTTTTTTTTTTTTGGGGTCCTGGGGCCAGGGATTGAACCCCGGACCTCATGTATAGGAAGACAGAGCTCAACCACTGAGCAACATCGGCTCCCCTGCGTTGTTTTATTTCATTTGTTTGTTGTTTGGTTTTGTTTTTAAGAGGCACCAGGGACCTAACCCAGGACCTCTCATGTTAGCCTTATTTCTTAACATGAACTTCTTTCCAAATGGGAAGCTTCAAGAAGGCATGTAATAATAATGGGCTACAGGAAAAATAAGCAAGAGGTAAGATCTATTTCTGCCTAAATCATTTGTATACCATTAATATTCTGTATAGCTTCCATTCCAACGCTCATGCACTTTATTTCACTTGTTTATTTTATATATGTATTCTACCCTACTAGTCTCTAAGTTGCCTTAAGGAACAATCACATTTCAAAGACAAGTATTTCCAGACATGTGCACAGTGTCTAGGACACAGCAAAACCAGAATGAAATGTTTGTGGAGTAAATATATGAATGAATGAATACATTTGGGAGAATTTTATACTCAGCTCTCAATCCCCAAAGAGCAATGCTCGTCCCTGTGCACCAAATCTTTTTCAAAGGCCAGCACGGCATTACAGTGGTTTATGCAACTTAGTGCTGCCGATTTATTTCCCCCTGATAGCTACCTTGATTTTCTTCTTTCCTTTTTTTTTTTTATACTTGAGATGCAATATCAACCTCTAAAATGTTTCAACTCCAAAAATGAAAAAAATGGAATACTAAAGCAGAGAAGGAAGTCTGGGAGTCTTTGAACCAGTAAGAATCTGGGGAGACTTTGAACCTTTATATAAAAGCCAGAGTAAGAAAAGTAGCATTCTTTTATGGGGAAAAAATCCTGAATTCTAGGAACATGGCCTCAATTACTATAAGGTACAGCTTGACACATTCAGAGAGGAATGAGCCTGGAGGGTCATTCAAAGGCTGCAACAAGAAAACAGTATCAGGACACTAGCACTTGGAAATTTATTCAGCCAAGGAACTTTTGAATCATGTTTTCTGTTGTTGTTGTTGTTTTTTTAGCAAACTAGCTCTCATGCCACATGCTACAAATTAATATTCTTAGAAAAAACCGTATTCTATTATGAGTAATTTATCATCAACAAGGTGTCCATTGGCTGGTATTTAAAACTTTCACTCATTTGAACTTTTTAAAGGACATTAACACTTTGTCTTAGAAGCAGCTAATATGGGGTATCCACAGTTTCAATATTATGAACTAATAAATCTTAGCCAATCTTTTATATTTTTATTTATCATCAGTGACTTTGATTATCAAACAAAGAGAAAATGCCACATTATTTTTATCAAATATGTAATGTACAACATGATAGTAAATGGATTGCTCTTTACATGCTAATAAAAATTACAGGTTATTCTCAGATGTGTGATTTATGGTTAAATACATGTTTATACATTTAAAATATATACTTCATAATGTATATCAGATGAAAAAATTCTTCTTTTGGGCCAATCATATTAGAAAGAGGTTTCTAATGAAATGCAATCAGGAATGATTGGTGAAAAATCTTTTTGGAGACAATTGAGCAAAAATATAGATTGTAGACCCTTCCTAATTGACCTGCCTGGTTACCGTCCTTATAATGATTAGCATTATTTTTTTCATTCTAATAAATGCCACATGCTTATGGACATGTGATAAGGTGTGCAATAATTTTTTCCAATTTTCTGTTATCCCATCTTATTCTTATTCGAAATATGTATATTCTGAATATCTTCTATAGTTCCTGTGTAATAAAATTGCAATTGTGTAAATAAAGTGTGTTTTCAATAAGAAAATGGTCAAACATTTCAGAGTAGGATAGAAGAGATAAATGACTTTAGGCAATTTAGGGAATGTTATTTCTCATCTGAGAGCCCTTGTTGTTGTTATTAGTGGTTTTATACCTACTGGGAGTTCTAAATTATTTCTGTAGGACCTCGAGTTTTAATTAGTGTAACATAAACTAAAATTGTCATCCTTCATTTCTCTAAAATAAAAAGTTTAGATTGTGGTCATCAAAGGCCCAGTACGTGTTGATAGAGTACACCAGCTAGTGTTATAAAAGGCATGTGTCAGATGAAATGTCTGACATCAAGTCGATAAGCTTTGATGTTCAGGGAACTACCAAGGACAAACCAGTTAACATTTAAAATGTATAAAGGCAATTTTGAAAAAGAGGGACAGAAAAGATAATAAGAGTATCAAAAAAGAAGCAAAATTAATTCAACAATGGAATCAAACAAAAGGAGAATGATATGTAACAAATATTTGAAAGGCTGTTTAACAAAAGGAATACTATTTTATATCTTTGACTACTACATAAAAGAAACTGTGAATAGATTAAAAAGCACATACAGGGTACATCAAAGTGCCAGAAACCTTCAAACGCCTTGCCTTATTTCTCTTCAAATGTAAAGGTTATACGTGATTATATTATTTATTCAACTATCCTGTTTCCACATGTTAGCAATGTTGTGCATTATGCCATTGAAGTGCCTTTTGGTTCAGTGGAGATGACAGAGTTCCTATCCATAACTAATAGCACTGGAATATCCAGTCAAGGTCCAACAATGCAAAACAGATGGATGACTGTTTTCAGCATCTTATGCTTTCTGTATTACTTCATTTGTGATCCCCTTCAAGCCAGTTCATCTAACTGGTAATGTCAGCAGCCACTCAAATAGCTTATCTAGTTTAATGAAATTTTGATAAGCTATCATGTACTTGTATGAATGAATCCACTAAATATCAAGCAAGTCATTCCACTTACTGAAATCTGCATGGAAAAGATACAAATCTTTGAAGTATAGGGATTAATACACAGGAACTTATGCTGTCAAAGTCATAGAGGTTTTAGAAAGTGCCATAAATAACTACTAGTTCACAGTCCTCATTCTCTAGATTTAGGGGAAGCTGATAGGTGAAATTTCAAGTTAAATTATTTTATCAAGCCTATACATCTAGTTAAGGACAAGGGTAGAATAAGTCCAAGGATTTCTTACTATAAACCCACATAATTTTCCCCCATACCACACTGCCTTGATGGGTATATAGTAATTTAAAAATAAGTCGTTCTCTTTATGAATTGCTTTCTTATTCCTTCAGGTTTTCCAAATAAAGAAAGATTTCATATTTTAGTTTATTTGTATTAGTATTTGAAGGGATATTTAGTTTATACAAATACTATGCAAAATTGGCATATTTGAGAATTGTTTTATTGATGGCAGATTAGATTAAGTATTTTCAAATGCCTAGGGTGCCTTCATCCTTATGGTCACAAGGTGACTGTGGCACCTCAAGCACCACCTAATTCATGTCTGATATGGAGGTGATGGGAGGCCAAGGAGTCCATGAAGTTCTGGCCAGGCTGTCTGCAGAGAAGTAAAAGACGAGTCTGAACATGATGGAGATCACCATTGTATTGATGCTAATTTTGTATTTCTGCAAAGTATGTTATTAAGCATTCAAAATATTAATCTAAAAGTTTTGGAATAAAACAATATTTAAGGGGAAGATGAAAAGAATTTTTTAATAGAAACTTTTGCCAAATGACATATATTTTAGATGGCATTTATTGAATGCTCTCAAGGTTAAATATAAATTAGGGAACAAGAAATGAATAAAAAAGTGTTTACTTGACAAATTTAAGATACAAAGGGATCTGGGCCTTTTAAGGCGAAAATATGTATTATATATATATATATATACACACACACAGACACACATAAAGAGTGAAAGAAAAATAGTGAAAGAGACCAATAGTGCCATAGCAGAAACGAAATGAAATAAGAATGATTCAAGAACCAAATTAACAAAGTAAAAAATAAAATGAGGCTGAAAAGACGTGAGAGGTGGTGATAATATGGTGTCTTCAATAATACGTTGTAATTTTAACAAGTTTCATGAGCAATTTTGTAATTTTAAAAATATTGTTTTATCTCGATTGTATTTTCAAAGTGGATTTATGTTAGCAAATAAAAATACAGTGCAATGCAATTCCAATTTAGTTATTCCCTCTCCCCATTTTCTGAACATATTATTGTGTGTGTGAATTTCTTGGATTTGTCCATCCTTTTACTTGTGACTCTTGTACTCATTACAGATTCACAATTCTGAGAGGTTAACCTTGAGAAATGAAAATAAGTACAAATAAGCATGGATAACAAACTTCAGATATTGGAAACATCCAAACAATCTACTCATGGCATATTTAAATGAATGTAAGGAAGGTTTTCAGTATTCATGAAGTTTATTAGACAGGCCGTAAACCAGTAAGCACTGGTTTTCACTTTTTCACGAATGCACATACCCACATCGATACCAGTGGCTCTCCCTTGGTTGAAGAATAAATGAACTTTTATTTATTCTTCCAATTTCTCCCCAAAATAGAACATCTTTTGTTATTAGTGTGAAAAATATAAATGTTATGGAAATAAATGAGGCCGAGTCAGGCAACTACTGAAATAGTTGGAGTGGCTAATTTTCATAGAGTAGATTTACCTTGTAAATGCCTCATGACACTAACTGCATGATTGTAATAGCCTTTAGACGAATGACTTAGAGTAGGAAGAGTCTATAAAGAGCTACTCCTGGGAGAATAGCTGTAGTCCAACTGAAAGCTAATAAACCATATAGGAGCATCAGCACTAAGAAGGTAGAAAACATTTTGGCAGAATTTGAAAAGGATGATAGTAGTAATAAATATATTTTGAGTGCTTACTCTACAAAATATTGTACTAAGCACTTTACAAGCATTTACTACTCTCTCTCTATGAACTAGATTCTATAATTACTCCCATTTTGCAGATGATAAAACAGGTTTATGGAAATGAATGAAATACTATATAGTAAGTGACAGCCAGAGAACAAAAGCATGGAAATTGATGATAAATAATAATATTCTTTAACACTACCATATGCTGCCTCTTTAGATATCCCTAATCTTTTCATTATCTCTCAATTTATCAGCTCCTCTCCTCCTATTCTTTGGCCTTGATCTCCATATTAAGATTGTATTTTAAACAAACCCTTCATTCTCTTACACTTCTGTCTTTCCACGATTCTGACATAAGAATATGCCAGTATTTTATCTCTGCTATATTTTACCTTTATCACTTTTAAACACAATCAATGAGTGTTGCCAGACAATAGCACAATATTTAGAATAATGCCACTATAGAAATATGATTTCCAACCTTTAATTCTTCAATGCTGTTTAATATTTTCAAATAGAAAAGAATCCATTTCCACAAGTGGTTTCCCACTTTTTCTCACTCTGTCCACGAGCCTTGCAGCCTGCTTGTTTGTAGAGCTAGAGATTTGCATGATCTGAAACTTTCTGACACCTCTTTGCTCCCATAATTTCAGTCTTAATTTCTTCTGGCTAGTTTTATAGGAAAAGAAGCCTCTTCTTTCTTTTATATACTTGTATTTTTTGCCTTATTATCCACTCATTCCCCTTTTCCCCTGGACTTTGCCCTATCAGCCATCTCCTCCTTGTAAAATCTTCTCATTCTTGGCCAATAAATGTGGATGTCTGCAATTAAAATAAGCACTATCCTTATTTTTTCTTTATCCCTTTTGTTATCATCTGCCATTTCTTCTTCCTTTGTACTCTCTCACCTATTATTCACTCATTAATTCACAAGAATTTGGCCTTTCTCATAATACGCTGGCCTCATTCCATTATGATTGTTTATGTTATGATCACTAAGAATAGTTTCATTTCTCAAAATAATAAAGACATGTCAGGTATTATGTGTTGACCTAACTTCTGAGTGTGATCTATTAATTCCAACTTCATTCCTAAAGGAGTATTTTTTTTCCTGGCTTGTGTATCACGACGCTTTCCTGGTTCCCCATATCCATCTGTGATGATTTTTTCTCAGTCTTGTTTCTGAACTACTCTTCATGCTTTTATTCTTAAAAAATGTTTTTGCTCAAGGTTTAGTCTTGTTTGTACAATTCATCACTTTTATACAATCACTTTGGTTGATTTTATGTACTGTCAGGGTTGGTCAAATCAAAGACTAATCAGTCCCAAACCTTATGTCTCCTGTCTTAGTTATTATGTAAATGGTTTATATAAAACTGCTTTATTGATATCCCAGAAGATCTCAGTGTCAACATTTCAAAATTTATCTTCCTCTATTCCTTAGAACAGGGGTTCTTAACCAGGGAGCCACAGACCCCTTAGATTTCAGGGGGTCCATGAACTTGAATTGAAAAAATCAACTTATTATCTTTATTTTCTCTTACCTTTAACTGAAATCTAGCATTTTCTTTACTTATGAATGTGTGCAATAAATTACAGTAGTATCCATTTCATATCACATTATAGTTGTTACATATCTCGAAAAATCACTTAGGCTCATCCATACTTCAATATTATGGTAGTTGTTAGACCCAAAGCTAGCTGAGTGTCAAAATATCTGCCACTTCATTCTGAGAAGGGGTCCGTGGTTTTCACCTGACTGGCAAAGGGGTCCGTGGAACAAAAAAGGTTAAGAACCCTTGACTTAGAATTACTTGTTCCTTCAGTATACAAAAATTGAGAGCTATTGTTGATAACCATATCTCTATCTTCTAATGCCTTATTTATTAAAGCTTCTGACATTTGCTATGTTCTTCATCCTACAGATATGAGAAAAGGTAAATTTTTGTGTATTTGATATCAGCACTAAGGTAACTGATTACAATTTTAATTGTTGTATGATAGCTTAACTTTTTAAAAACATTTAGATACTGCCTACATTTTACTAGATACAGAAATAGTCTATTATTACTTTTTCTATATTTTCATAAGAAAATTGTATTGAAGGAAAGCAGGTCAGTGTCTCTATTTTATGCACACAAATGGGAAATAAAGGCTGATGCAAAATTTTCTGATGCAAATAATATATTTTTATAAATTATGAAATTTATTAAAAAATAACATCAAAAAACTTATATAGAAACTTTTCTAAGTATGCATAACACATTTACAGGAGAAGAAAATGTTATGTGCAGGATGAAAAGGGACACATGCTAGTAAAGGGCAGATGTTGGAAAATGGCATCTGTGTAGAGCTGTACTCTTCTGTCTGGTCTGAATCTCTGGATGCTGAGCACTGCATGCATATATGGAATATCTTCTCTAATTTACTGTTCTCTATTCTGGATCTCTGGGTGTTGTTTGAAGTCTGAACCTTCTCATTCCCTGCAGTGTGGCCCGGCATTGAACCTGCTTTGTCCTTTGGATCCTCCCTTAGTCCAATTCTTTATGTATAGATGAACATCAGTTACCCAAGTAATCAGGATCTACTAACACATTCTGTTATTTAACGTATTTCAGTACACTGTTAATAAATAATGGTGGTACTAAAGAAGTATGAAGAATTTGCCAACAAACTTTAACAAATAACGTTTTCATTAAATACAAATGCAGCACAGATACAGTTCCCTCTAGAACCCATGTTGACCGGAATAAGGAATGAATTACTACGGCTTCACCAAAAGAATCATGACAATGTGAAGAGTTACTGAGGGCATTGTCCTCTATATGTACCACTTGGTGTGCATATTTCCCCTTCTTAAAGCACCAATTCCATGAGAAACACTGGGAATATTTCTTAGCTTTGTATCTCATAGTTATTGTGGCTATTTTTGTAAAAGAAAAATATAGCAGTTTGTCATTTTATCATGTTTTAGTGGTGGTAAATTACATTAATAAAGAAGTGTTTATACATGATTTCTTATTTAAAATAATGATAGTTAGATGATAGATGTAAGAGACAGAAAGACAAAGAATATGTTCCTTTAAAAGTATAAAAAAATAACCTTAATAGCCTAAGTTATTAGAACTGAAATTGAGGAATTCTCCACTGCTTCTTTGATACCATATGTGCTCCACATCCAAGATATTAAGAATTCCACTCCCCCAATTAGTCTTTCTCTCAGCCATAGTGTTAACAAAAGTGAGTTCCCCACTGAAGGCCAAAGGTGGAAAACAAATATGAAAAGCTTATTTCTCATGGTAGCAACTAGATCTTCCACATTCTTATTGCTTAGAGAAGGCCTCATATTTACTGTAATTTTTCAGACTGAAAGAAATATTCAATTTAGGTTTTTATAGAAGACATGGCCACAAACTTCCACATCAGAAAATGTCCATTCGTAAATAAGGTATCATATTGATTTTGGATAAGACATAAATAAGATCACGGTTTTTACTATAAATTACCAAGATAACAGAAATAACTGATCTGATTCTTTCTTCAGAAATTTTTGTTTTGAAACAAACCATGGCACAGTCATTTAAACAGTTGTAGAAAATATAATAGTACCATCTGGTAAATGAGAAAATCCCAAATACTGTATAAGTGAATGTCTTGCAAGGCAATAAAACTTACAATTGATTCAGTAAGTATATTAAAGAAAAATAATCCATAAATAATGGAATGAAAAAGAACAACCAGAATATCCAAACAGAATTTCCAGAATAAATTTGAGAAAGTGACTGTAAGTTTATGGTACAGCTGTCAATTGATAATAAAGATATCTTAAGAGATAGTAGAGAAGGAAAACTTATTAAGCCTTAAAAAATGAGATCCCATATATAGATATGTTTACAAAATGAGATCGTAGGTATAGGTGTGTAGTATGTGCCTGTGTTTGAGTGGTGCGTGTTCTTCTGGGTATATTGGAAGCAGATATTTGCCTCATGGTTTGCTTGTTTGCCAGTGGCTGACCTGCCTGTCAGCTAAATACCCAGTTAAAAATTATTGAATTTTTAAAAATTCTTTTGAGAATTGAATTCCATTTGACAAGTATGGATAACTTTGAATAATGATAAATGAAAAATAGACCAGAGAATATTGTTCAGGGTCTCATTCAATATCCCAGTTTCTCATAAATAAGATTTTTCACCTAAATTCTAGAACTTATTTGGGCTGTTTATCAAAAATGTTTAGCTGAAAGATGGGGGAAATTGTTGAGGTTAAGCATATTTTCCCACAAGCTCAAGCAAGCAGTCCATTCTGAGGCTATCTGATTTAATTATACTCTAAAGACTAAGTGAAAGGTGTGATTAATTAGTTTGAAGAGATAGTGCTTGCTTAAGTAATTCTTTCCTGTTGGCATATACTGCTAGAAAACTTCCGAATTTGTTTTTTTGAAGTAGCAAATTGGTCACGTGCTAAATTCAATGTCATAATTTGGTTAGAAAAATCTGGAATAATCATAATAATGCGACCATAGTGATGCTTTGATACAGAAAATAAAAATGACTCACCAGCGATTTTGAAGGTTATAAGAAGGACTATTTTCTCTCTGTGCTTGAGGTGTTTGCTTACCTACGTGCCTTCAGCTTTTTCATTTTCTTTATGCAAGGTTTATTTTAAAAATAAATAAATCTGTAATAACTCTATTTTCTTACTTATTTGGTAGTCCTCTGACAATTAAAAGAAATATAAATTATTTTTTCACTGAAGTGAGGGGCAAGTATTCATCTCCAATTGAAGCTCCAGCACACCTGTCCCATGAAGCTCTATTTGAATTCCTCATTTGCAATTACAAGCTGTACCTCTTCACAGTTTCAAATTTAAGTGTTTCAAATTTAAGTGTATAAAATTCTGAATTTATGACTTTCCTATAAGACTGTGACTTCTGGATAAAAGGCCTTATGTCTTGCTAAACACCGAGCACTAAATATAACACCCAGAAATTAGAAGGTACAAAGTAAATAAGATTGACATTTACCTCAGTAATAAAAAAATCACATATTAAGTTTATTACATGCAAAACACATTATGTACATTATCTCATTTAGTCCCCAGTTTACTCATGTAAATTAGGTCTGAAATTCTTGCCTTTTTGCAGAGAAAGAATTTTCAGTCTTAGAATAGTCTCAGGATATATAATATGACTATTATGTGGGACTTCATAGGTACAAGCAGAAAGTAAATTTCTTCTCTTAAAAACATTTTCTAGGGAAGCAGATGTGGCTCAAGCGATTTGGCTCCTGTCTACTATATAGGAGGTCCAGGGTTCGATTCCCGGGGCTTCCTAGTGTAGGCAAGCTGGCCCACACGGCGAGCTGGCGCAAGCGGAGAGCTGGCACAGCAAAATGATGCAACAAAAAGAGACACAGAGGAGAGATAATAAGAGATGCAGCAGAGCAGGGAGCTGAGGTTGTACAAGAGATTAAGCGCCTCTCTCCTACTCCAGAAGTTCCCAGGATTGGTTCTCAGTGTAAAGAGAAGACAAGCAGACACAGAAGAACATACAGCAAATGGACACAGTGAGCACAAAAACAGTTGGGGGGCGGGGAGAGGGTGTGATAAATAAATCTTTAAAAAATTTTTTTTCTATATGCAGTTTCAAGCAGCTTTAGTGATTTAACTGGTTGCTTTCAAAGTATAAAAAAAATATCTGGTCTCTTCAAATACATTAGTTTTTTCTTTCTGAAGTAACAAATTACCACACATTCAGTGGTTTAAAACAACACAAAAGTTATCTTACTGTTCTGGAGGTCAAAAGTCTGAAATGAGTCTCACAGGGCAGAATCAAGGTGTTTTGACAAGATTGCATTCCTATTGGAGTCTCCAGGGGCAAGTCTATTCCTTGCCTCTTACAGCTTCTATATGTTGCCCTCATTCATTGGCTTGTGCGTCCTTCTTACAGGCCCTCTGTCTTTCTTGCCCTGTCTTAAATGAGATCATTCATGATTACATTGGGACCACCCAGATAATATCAGATAATCTTGCCATCTAAAAATATTTAACTTAATCACATATGCAAAGTCGTTTTTGCCATTCAAGGTAACATATTCATAGGCTTTGGGATTAGGACTTGGGCATCAATGTAATAAGCAAAACTTTAATATCATCCCAAATGCATTTCTCACCCAACTTTGGCCAGTATAGGCTGGAAACTTGCTGTATAAATAGGTCATGACTAACTTTGTCCACATTTTTCTGCTTTTTGCTTTTCTTGCCATCTCCTGCAAGCTGTCGGAATTTTTAAATTCTTCCTCGGTTAGACCACGGAAAAGAAGAAATGACAATGAACTAAAAAGTTCTTACTTGACTCCTACTTTAATGGTCTGTGTTTTAGTTTGCTAAAGGCTCCCAATACAATATGCTATAAATGGATTGGCTTTTAAAATGGGGATTTATTTATTTCATTAGTTATTTTTATTTTTTTCCTTTTTTTTAACTAATCAATTTTATTGATACATGTTAATAAAATGTACATCTCATCTAAAGTGTACCATCAATGGTATTTGGTAAATCACATAGTTGTTTTAGATTACATAAAATTTACATTAAAAATACAGAGGATTGGGGTAGCAGATGTGGCTCAAGCAGTTGAGCGCTTGCCTTCCACATGGGTGGTCCTGAGTTCGGTTCCCAGGTTCCCAGTGCCTCCCCCCCAAAGAAAAACAAACAGTCAATGAGCAGACAATGAGCAAACACAATGAGCAGACAACAAGAACATACAATGAGCAAAAACAACAAACAAACAGAAGAGGGAGCCATCTCAGGGGGAAAAAAACCTAATTAAAAAAATAGGAGATTCCCATATACCCTACCCCCTCACCCTCTCACACTTTTCGCCATTAATGACATCATTCATTAATGTGGTACACTTGTTACAATTGATGAGCAAATATTGAAGCATTGCTACTAACCACAGTCTATAGAATATATAATGGTTTATACTTTGTACCATACATTTTATAGGTTTTGACAAAATGTATAATGGCCGCCTGTATCCATCATTGCAATATTATTCAGGACAATTTCAATGTCCCAAAAATGCCCCATGTTAAACCTATTCTTACCTCTCCCTCCCCTCAGAACGTAAGGTGACCACTGTCATTATATCAATGTTACAAGTTCTTCCATTTTTAGAATAATAACAAATTTACTTTGGTCCATAGCTGCATTGCCCCTTCATGTTTGCTCTTTCTTCAATTTTGAGGATTTTTGATCGTGATGTCCACTCTGCTTCCGATTGAGAGGAGGCTTAGATCCCATAGGGCAGATGGATGGAGCTGTCTTGCTTGCAGTTATAGATATTCTCTGTTTTTTGGGATGGGCATTATCTATCATCATCTTTTGTTAGTTGTCCTGGGTGAGTCTGATGAACTGGAGAGTAAGTGTTGGTTGCAACTCTGCTGAGATTCAGGACTAAACCAGCATATGAACAGTCAGAAGATTTAAGTCTCTGGAACATATATTTAATGGGTATTGAGCTAATTATAGGTCAAATAAAAGTGGCAGAAGAACCATGTATAGGGAAATTATAAATGAGTCTAGCTCTGTTACATTGGGGAAATAGGTTATTCCAAGGTAAAGCCCACCAACCAGGTACCAATTTCCTGCAGTTATCTGCCCTGCCTATAGTGTCCAGACATCTCTAGAGCCCTCAAGAGCCTCCCTGCTTGAGGCACTGTTTACTACAGCAGTCAGTGGGATCATCCTGAGACGTGCGTAAGCATAACCTCTGGAATGACCTCCCGACTCACTTTGAAATCTCTTAACTATAAAAACTCATTTATATTTAATATTTCCCCCTTTTGGTCAAGGTCTTTTTCCAAATGCATCAGCAGTTGGTCCTCGGTAATAATTTCTTCATGCCAGAGAGACCTATCCCAGGGAGTCATGTAGTGGGTGTATATGTTGAATTTGGCTTAGAGAAGGGACAATGGGAATTTATTAACTTATAAACTGTAAGCTTAGAAAAATGTCCAAATCAAAGCATCAGGTGCAGCTCTCTCCTTGAAGGTCAGCTGCTGGGGACCCTGGACTCCGGTCACGTGGCAGGGCGCAAGGGTAGTATCTGTGGTCCCTGCCTTCTCCTCCTGGCAGCACTGCCTTCAGCTTCTGGCTGCCTCATTTGTGACTTTCTCTTTTAACCTCTGGAGGCCTCTCTCCATGCCCTGCTGATTCCAGCCTCAGGTCTCTGGGACCCTCTCTCTCAGCCTCTGTAGGCTTCTCTCTGTCTCTGTGGGTTTTTTTCTGTGTATGTAGCTTTTTATTCCTCCATTTATAAAGGACTTCAGTAGAGGATTAATACCTACCCTGGGTCACTCAATCTAATCAAAGCCCCTTAACTGAAGTAATTTAATCAAAAGGTTCCACCTCCAATTGGTTTATATGAACAGGAATGGATTAATCTTAAGGACATGATTTTATGGGCTTCACAAAATCTCAAAACTGTCACACTCTGCTACTGGCTTTCTCTTGCTTGGTGGGTACCCGATGATGGTTCTTTCTCTTGCAGTGCTTTTTTAGGTTCCTCATCATCCAGATTAGCATATGGATGATGCCTCTTCTTTGAATGACTGATTTTGGGTCCTCCCTTAATTTCTGGAATTCCTTTTGTTGTCCACTGTTGTCTTACTGGTTCACACTAGATGTCCAGGTAGTCCTCCTGAACAGGTGAGTTTTCCCTTTTGTGGCATGTTTTGTAGCCAACTACATCAAATTCATAATCATATTTTATAAAAAGAAAATATGACAATAATGTATAATAGATAAGAATATAATATACATCATTTATATAAATATATAATATAAATTTATATTTTAAAAAATTTCTTGCCCCACTGTAGTAATGTAGTCAGTTCTAAATGCAGGCTATTGTTTTCCTCTCTGCTGTGCCTCCTCCTTTGGATATATAAACTCCTTGGACTTTAATTTATTCAAGCCAGTGTTCATCACCAGTCTATTGTGCCAACTAAATTTTAAGGATTTCAGCATCCCAGTGGGCTTTTGAAAGTGTTCTGTCTTGATGTGAGTAGAGGAAAAAGTTTGTTATTGCCCACTAATAAAAGGTGCTTTCTAGGGAGTTTCTCTCACCCTCATGCACAGTCTCACTCTTTTGTTGTTTCTTCATGTTCAATTCTGTTTATTATCTAAAGGTGAATGGCTTAAAGTCACAAAATAAGGGACTGACCACCTCTTTTGAAAGTTCTGCATAGACTTGCTAGACATTTTATCTTGGGGTCTTATGTAAACAGAGAAAGAATCATGATTTAACATTCTGTTATATATCTTCCTTAAGATTACCTGTCTAGTAAATGAGAGCTGAGGGTTGAAACGAAGGCCTACCGACCTCAGCTCTTAACCCTGACATGACTCTGGAATACTCCTTGACCTTTAAGTGAGTTCCTCTCCAAATTACCATCTCCCTGTGTATAAACTGTAATAAATCTTTATCCTAATGACACTTCCTTTTCTACATGGGTTATAGATTCAACTGCTTGGGGAAAATACATTTTAAGAATATTAATCAAGTTCCTCATAGGTAATTGAAGTATTTGAAATATTTTAATCAATAAAATTTATGTCCTTTATTCAAAAAGAGGCATTGAAGTCGTTTCCATAGTAGAAAACAAACATTTTACTTTCCAACGGATTGCATTTTCTATGAGAATTGAAGACTGAGCATTTTGTTAGGTCTTCATCAACATGGTTAACTTTATAATTAAGTCTCAACTGAAGGTGTTAGATAAGTTTTCTTGCACCCCCAAAAAATTAAACAGTGATATTGTAAACAATAGATGAAGAAATATGCTGCAATTCCATATGTTGACAATGATTTAAACATTTAAATAATTTAGGGTGAATGACATATTAGGGTCTAGAATAGAATAGAATAGAATAGAAGCCAGAAAGGTCAAACTTAGGCAATGAAAACAAAATTTTGAATTATGAATGTCAGAAAATAATATGTGCTATTCCATATGTTAAAACACTTTTTAAAAATCATACAATAACTAGTCATTCATTCTACACAGCTCTCAAAATATCTTACTGATTTCACACACCAAAATGTTTAAATGGCAATTTGGACATAATATGGGCACAGATAAACTGACATAACTTTTCCGAATCTAAATGGAATTAGATATATAAAATGGAAAGAATTTCTATTACGTATTTTTTCTGGCAATATAAATAATACTTCTTAAAAAATAGTGTTTCCCTTTGGTTTAATAATGGCTGCTAATGGATTATAGATGATATATTTTAGTATTTCCATTTCAACAGAGAAAATAATTTTGAAAACATATATAAGCTCTGTGATATTTAGAAGCTTATCACTTTCTCAATTCTAAATATTTAAACACACAAAATCAAATGTAGCCTCTCTTTGACCCAGAACTCAGCTTACATTGTCCTTACTTAACAATATCCTCACTTCATCTGGACTCAGACAAGAAAACATGCTTTCCAAACAAAACCTTTTACATAAGGTGACTGCTAGAAAGTTTATCAAAAGTATACATAATATTAAGTATCATGGGAAAATTCAGAGGTTAGAGTTCTACCCTCTGAATTTTCCCATGATACTTGACTCTGGCACTGGAGCTATATTTTTGTTCTTGGAGTTCAATTTTACATTAATTTTCATAAATATTTACCATACACTTCTACGTTAGTAACAGAGGTAGTTGTCCTGGTTGAGTCCAATGAACTAGAGAGAAGGTATTGAAACTCTGTTGAGACTCAGGACCCAGCCGGCCCATGGACAGCCCAAAGATTTAAATCTCTTGGATATAGACCTATCAACTCTAGTATTAACTAAAGGTTCAGATGGAAGGGGCAGAAGAGCCATGTGAAGGGAAACCACAACTGAGTCCAACTCTGTCACAACTGGCAGGGCACAAAACTCCTGAGCTGTCTGCTCCGCCTGTAGTGTCTGGATGTCTCTATAGCCCTCAGGAACCCCAGTATTTGAGGCAATATTTACTTTGGCAGTCAACGAGATCCTGCTGAGACATGCATAAATGGAACTTCTGGAATGACCTCCCGACTCACTTTGAAATCTCTTAGCCATACGACAAGGAGATGATGATGGACAATGACCATCCCAAGGAACAGAGAGCATCTGCAACTGCAAGCAAGATAGTCCCATTCATCTACCCCATGGGACCTAAGCCCCCTCTCAATTAGAGGTGGAGTGGGCATCACTATTCCAGAATCCTCAGGATTGGAGAATGAACAATGGACTAGAGTAGACACTGGCATTCTACTATAGATTTATTGCTATTCTAGCAATGAAAGAACTGTTATCATTGATGTGGAGGCAGTGGCCACTGGAGGTTCTGAGGGGAGAGAGAGGGAAAAACAGGTGTAATATGGGGGCATTTGGGGGACTTGGGAATTGTCCTGAATGACATTGCATTGACAGATACAGGCCATTATATATCTTGTCATAACTTACAAAATTGTGCGGGAGAGAGTATAAACTACAATGTAAACTATAATCCACTCTTAGTGGCAATGCTCCAAAATGTGTTCATCAATTGTAACAAATGTACCACACTAATGAAGGATGTTGTTAATGTGGGGAAATGTGGGAGGGCTAATGAGTGGGGCATACAGGAATCCCTTATATTTTTTATGCAATATTTATGTAATCTAAGTATCTTTTAAAAAATTTTAAAAAGTATATTAAAAAAATAACAGAGGTAGACTGCCAAATTTACATTACATGCATTGTAGAAAGACTTACTGAATATCTTGATGGTTAGAATTTGTAATAAGTAAATTTAAAGGTATCATACATTCTACCCATGTCTAGCTACTCCTTATTTTTCTGGGCACACAGCATATGCTCAATCAATGAAAACTGATCGAATGATTGGTTGTTTGCATGATTATTGATAGTAGCAATTGTGTTATTAGGGAAGCATAAGACCTCTCCTGTATTAGGTTCCATCTGTCCCATAGCAGATAGGCTTATCAATCCTTTAAGCATGTAACTTGACACTGCAGTTAACTTAAACTCAAAAGTACATATTCTCTTTTGTAATATTTCTTCACTGGATTAGCCTGATTAGGCACTGATAGTTAAACGTTCTAACATCTTTTTTGTTTTTTTAATTTGGAGTGCTTAATTACTTCTCTATATGTTGAATAAAAGCAAGCTATAATTAATGTCCCTAGAGAAGTGACCCAGAAAACTGTTCATTTTATTGAGGAAGACAAACATGTATTGAACATTTTTGAAACACCTGAATGTCAGCAATGGCTATTCTATATCCCTTATAAAATTGATATAGCTCCCATGACAGTAAGTACAGATTGTTAAGCTGTAAAATGTTATTTAATTTGTTTTCATCACAGAATTATTATGAAGTACAATTATTTTAGTAGTGTTCCTTCTATACTGAGAATCATTCTACACAGATTTTGACTCAATAGATATATTTGAGAAAGTGCTCCTCTCTGCGAAAAACCACAGAACTGGAAAACATATTTATAATATATATGGCAGTATGTATTCTGTATACAAATACATATATAAGATGAATATAGAGTACATAACAAATGTAAAAAATATCATGAAATCATATAAATAAATGAGTTAAACACAAACACAATACAAAAATGGAAAAATGATTTTAAAGACATTTCACCAAAATATATATCCAGATAGGCAAATACACATTTTGAAATGGTGTTCAACATCATTTTTCATGAGGAAATTTTAAAATAAAACCAAAATGCAATATTATTATACATTAGCTAAAATGAAACAAACTAAAACAGATAATACTAAATTTTGATAAGAATATGGGGCAACTGGAACTATCAGGCACTGATAAAGTAAGAGTGAATTGGTATACATTTTTTGAAAAAGTCTTTGGCAGTATCTACAAAGGTGAGCATACACATAACCTATGACTCAACAGTCCCACTCCAGGTCATATATCCATAGAAATGTACATATATGTTCACCAAAATAATTTGTACATAAAGGTCCATGGCAGCACTAACTTTAATATCACAAAATAGAAACGACTTAAATATCCATCACCAGGAAAAGAGATTCATAATTTATGGAATATTCATACAATCAGATGTTATATTGCAATGAATAAAAAAGGACATAAAACTACACACAGGAATATGATGACATTCACAAAATATGTTAAATACTGCCAGATTCAAAAGACTACAAACTGTATGATTCTATTCAGAAATTTCAGTATATTCTAAGAGTTATAGAAAGCTAGCTATAAAATGCCAAAGAGAACCAAAGATTTCTATTTGCATGTTTTGTTAAATATTTCTATGCATAGTTTGTGGCATACTTTTGTGTATCTCCTACTGCCTTACCTTCCAGTTTCTGTCTCTTTGGCTAATGAACTGCAAACACAAATGTAACTTCCAGGTGGATGCTTTGCCACAGTCTCTCTTCCAGATGGTGGCAGCACAATCTGGGTCACAGCGTGGAGCCAAAACATTCAGTGGCAGAGCCCTGAGCAGAACCAAATAAGTCCTGCAATTGCCAACACAAGGAACACTCACAGTATACCTATTGAGCATATACTCAAAGACTGGCATTTGGCAATCTACAATCCACTTGGAGAAATAAACTGATGATCCTTTTTTTCAGTAAGGGCCCTGAATCTTACTAGACCCAGCCATCAACAATGGGATTAGCATGGGGAAAAGTTTATGGTAGAGCCAAAGGAGATTTACTTCTGTGGTGGCTTGGAGCTATTTACCCCAGCAAAACATGTTCTTAAGCATAATCCATTGCCGTGAGTGTGAAATCTTGTAAATAGAACCTTTTCATGATGTTAAGTTATGGACCACCTAAATCACGATAGTCTTAGTCTTACTACTGAAGCTTTTATAGGGAAGGTCACAGAGAGAGAAAGCCAGTGGGAGCAACCAGAGGAAGGCAAGTGGGCCTGGAAGAGAAAGGAGATGCCGCCATGTGCATTGCCGTCGGACAGAAAGTCAATGCTGACACCAGCCCCAAAACACAATAGTCCTGGGAGAAAACGTCACCTTGATGGTCCCTTGATTTTGAAATTCTCTTAAGCTCAACACTGTCAGCCAATAAATTGCCGTTGTTAAACCAACACATTGCATAGTATTTGCTTTAGAAGCCAGGAAACAAACAACTTCTAACAACAGGAGTTATTATTATTTTTATTACAGTAGTTTGTTTTTTTTTTCCCCCCATATTTTTGTTTCTAAGCCAGTATTGTGTGCCAAAAATCTAAACAGCAAAACTTGGCTAAATTCTACATTGAATACAGAGCATTCATGTGTGAGGTGTTTTGTTTGTTTGCTTATCTTAATTTTTTTTTTTTTTTAGGGGCCAAGGCTGGGGATTGAATCCGGGTCCTCATAGGTGGAAAGCAAGCACTGAACCACTTGAGCTCCCCTGTCTTAATTTTCTTTTTTTTAAAAAAGCAAACCAATTTTATTGATACATATTAATAAAGCACACAATTCATCCAAAGTGTATAATCAGTGATATTTGCTATAATCACATATTTCTGTGTTCATCACTTCAACCATTATTAGAGCATTTTCATTATTTCAATAATAATAATAATAAACAAAAAACAGACAAACAAACAAGCAAGAAAATTCCTCAACTCTCAATCTCTCTCTATTTCTCACATTGTGCATAGCTGCTGGTTCTGGCATGATTTCATTATACTAAAAACCACAATCACAATATTATAATATTAGAAAAATTTTTAATATTAATATTAGAAAAATTTCATTACTCCAAAAAGAAACACTCCACACACCTTAGCATTCCTTCCTCAAACCTACATAACTACTAATCTCATTTATCCCTATAAATTGATTTATATTTACATTTTATATGTAGTACTCTGTATCTGGTCTCCTCTTAGTATAATTTTTTTTTGTCTGATATTATTAAAAGTAATAATTAGTATTACTTTTGTTCAGCTTCAAAGAAAAGCAGTCTTATATATGCAATTCTACCCATATTCGTATTTCACATAATATATTTATATTTCACATAATATATTTAGTTCATAATAGGGCAAACATACAGTATTTGTTCTTTTGTGTTTGGCTTACTTCACTCAACATAATGTCCTCCAGGTTCATCCATGTTGTCATATGTTTCACAACTTCATTTCTTTTACCTCTGCATGATATTCCATTGTGTGTATACTCCACAATTTGTTTATCCATTCATCAGTTGATGGACACCTGGGCTGTTTCTAACTTTTGGCTATCGTGAATAATGCTGCTATGAATATCGGTGTGCAGATATCTATTCGTGTCACTGCTCTCAGTTCTTCTGGGTATATACCTAGCAATGGTATTGTTTGGTCCCATGGCAAGTCTATATTCAACTTCCTTAGGAACTGCCAAACAGTCCTCCACAGTTACTGTACCATTCTACATTCCCACCAACAGTGAATAAGCATTCCTACCTCTCCACATCTTCTCCAACATTTACAGTTTTCCAACTTTTTATAGAGGCCCGTCTAATAAGTGTGAAATGGTACCGCATTGCAGTTTTGATTTGCATTTCCCTAATCGCTAGTGATGTTGAACATTTTTTCATGTTTTTCTTCACCAATTGTATTTCTTCTTTGGACAGTTGTCTTTTCAAGTCTTTTGCCCATTTTTTAATTGAATACTTTGACTTTTTGTTGTTGAGTTGTATGATCTCCTTATAGATCATGGATGTTAAACCTTATCAGTTATGTGATTGCCAAGTATTTACTCCCATTGAGTCGGCTGCCTTTTCACCCTTTTGACAAAGTCTTTTGAGGTACAAAAGTTGAATTTTGCAGAGGTCCCATTTATCTGTTTTTTCTTTTGTTGCTCAGGCTTTGGGTATAAGTTTGTCTTAATATTCTTGAGTCTAGGTATAGTTAGTGCTAAGCCAGAGTCCTCCAAGTCCCCAACCCCACCCAAATTCAGTCTCTATCTCAAGATATACTCTAACATCTGAGAGGAAATGAGCAAGTAATTAATGATATTTTTGATAATTTGTCTGAGTTTCCCAACTCTACATTTTGTTGAAAATATACTTTAAAAATTGATTTTGCTTATAACATAATCCCTAAACATAATTGTCATTTCTTAAATCCAAGCTAAAGGTGGTGGATTCTATCCATTATCAGAAAAAGGAAATGAAAGTCTTTATTTCATTTAAAAAAAAACCAAACAAACAAACATAGCTTACACTTGGGCTAAAATGGAGGAATAATTAGTTAAATGATCATAATCCAGAGTTTAAAAATCTTTAAAGAAAGTTTGACTTCAAATCCTTTACCTTGGAAGTAGTTTGAATAGAAAAAAGATAAAAAAAGATAAAAATATCTTTTATTCTAACTCTTCGAAACTATACTATTCTTACCCCCTTGAAAATTTTCTTCTAGAATCTTCTCCATAGTCGAGGTAACTCATGTTTCAAGACTTTTCATTGCCTATTACACTGAAGAAGAAAATATGTGTGTGTGTGCATGTGTATATCAGTCTAAACGTCTTTAAATGGTATTTTTAAGAAGGTAGTATGTTTTTCTGTTTGTTATTTTATTTTGTTTTGTGTTTAAGAGGGAGAACACACCTAGTCAAACACACCTATTTTATAGATGAAAAGGTGAGATTGAAGGAGTTTAATTGAATTCCCTAAGGTCACATGTATTGCAGCAAACCATAACTGGAGGCCAAATCTATTAACTTCCAACTCAATCTCGAAAATAATCATACTTGAAAACAAAGGATCTTAAGCTAAAAGTATGAATCATTAGTCTGAGATAGTTCTGAGAGATGTTGATGTCTTTCTTTTAAACTCATATAACATTCATTCAGCATTTGTTCACTTGTTGTCAATGATGTGGCAAACATTGTACTAATATAACTCACTTGAAAAATAGCTGAGAAATAAAGGCACAAATTGGTAAATAATTTAAAAATAAAGGTTTGCTCAGGATGTTATGAAAAGACAGAGACAGGAATCAATCTTTTTGGGGAATGTAGTAGAGATGATGTTGTTGAAGTCTTATAGGCTAACTAGGAGTTATCTAAGGTTGAATTATTTATGGTTTATCAGGAAAATGAAACAGTCTGTGGAATGGTCTTGAAGTTAAAGAAAGTATGGATCTGGAAATAGTCAGTTATTTAGAAAGATAGGAGGAGTGGTATTAAAAACAATCTAGGACCAAAGAGGTAAGATTTTATCCTAAAAGGGATATAGCAACATTAAAGGATTTTGCATAAGATAGTGATTATTTAAGGAAAAAATAATAGTTCAGCTAATAGTGAAGATAGGTTAGATTAGACAACTCTTAAGGAGATAATCTGTTATAGCAAAGATGAGTTTTATAGATAAGACTTGATTTATTGTGAGCCAGTAGAAAAGTGATAAAACCCTGAACTCTAAGGCTGTGATAGAGAAGGAAGAGGGAGTGAAATCTATATGAGAATTAAAAGGATATGCTAGCTTTTTACTACTCCAGTTAAGAAAGTGGAAAAAATGCAGGATCATCCTCAAATTTCTTGACTCATTAATTCAAAGAATGGTGGATCCATTCTCAGTGAGGAAACAAGAAAGAGAAAGAGAGAGGGGAGAATGATTCCCATTTTGAGAATGCTAAGTTCCTTCTTTTCATTTTCTTCCATTTCTTAAATGTATAAAAGGAGCATATATTATATTCTAATGGGAAAATACAATAATTTTCATAATTTAGGTAGACTTGAGACATTTCATTTCATTTCATTTAGGTAGACATTGACATTTCAGTTGAAAGTATATAATTTTTTAAATGGGGGAAATGAACCATTTTTAAGTCTGAGGTTATTTTAAGATATCAAAATGAAGAATAACATTATGTAGCATTTCCATGTTCAGGAGAGATGACCAAACTATATATAGACTGATGCTTTGGGCATCATGTTACAGGTGGTAAATGAAGCCGTGTGTGAGAATACTATTATTTGTCCATCCATTCCTCTCTCCATTTTTTCATTCATGCAATGAATATTTTGTGCCATACCTTGTGTTTCAAGCCCCAATAGGTAATAAAAAAGACACAATTCAGAGAGAGAGGTGAGAGTAAGAAACAAAAATATATAAGCATTGAATCCATAGGTGAACTGACCTCTGAGTACCAGATAGAGAAAAAAAAAAGTGAGACTCAGAAGAAAGGGTAAGGCATTAACATAAAAACTAGGAGTGAATTATACCCTCTAAGACAAGCAAATAGCAAAACAAAGGAAACTTACCTTATTAATTCTGTGTTGTTTAAATGTAAAACTTGTCTAAATTAGTGATGTTCAATCTTGTACTGGAATGGACACAGTGCTTTAACAATAACTTAAATGGGAATCTAAACAACTGACATGAGATAAAGGAGCCCTTTCCAAGACCATGCACCCAATCAGTCCTTTAACCCATACTCCCTTTGGTGGTCAGGTGGTCTAGAAGGGGATGGGTAATGCAAATTAAAATCCCAATGTATTATCTCTAGAATGATAAAATAAAAATGGCAGGAAATTGCTGAGTATTGTCAAGGAGAAAACACAATACAGGTAGTAGTGTAAATTGGTATAACTACTTTTGGAAAACTTTGGCAATATCTGTTAAAGCTGTACATATTCATACAAATAATGCAGTGATTTCTCTATAGGTATAAACCTATAGGAAAATTGTTAATATATTCATCAAAAGACATGAGTTAGAATTGTCATACTGTACCCTTTGCAATAGCCCAAATAAGAAACTGTATCCCCATGCCAAAAAATAAAAAATAGATGAATTATGAAAATTTTGATATGTTCATACAAGGCAACACTATACAATGCTACAATATGAGGATGAAAAATCTAGAACTATATACAATGCTATGTCTAAATCTCATAGACAAGTGTCAAAATATTGATACCAGATGCAAAGGCATATATACTGCATGATTCAATTTATATAACAAACTCATGGAAAACTAATAGATGATGTTAGAAGTAAGGATAATGGCTACATTTGGTGAGGAAAAGAGCACAAGGTGGCTCTTGGGTGCTGGTAATTTTCTCTTTTTCAATATGCATGCGGACCACATGGGTATTTTCAGTTTGTGAAAATTTATCAGGTTGTACACTTAGGATAGGTGCACTTTTCTGCATGGATATTTTGCAGCAGAAAAGTTTAAAAACTAAACAAAAATTATGCATGAACATGTATTTTGTCACTTCAACTATATTTGGATAGTTACTGAAACAAAGAGACATTATTTTTTATTTATCCTGTCTTTCCTAAAACTGTCAGCTCACATTGAGGTCTTAATGACTGTTTATTAGGTGCGTTTTGCAATTGCATGTGAGCGGAGTCTTTTGAAAATAAGATATGTTTGTTGTTTTTCAAAAAAATAATTGTAAATTATTGTGACAAACAGAAAATAAATACTCACAATGTAACTGTCATTTTCTACTTGAAAAAACACTATTCAACATCTCTTTTTGGTCATTGCTTTGATTTAACACTGTCAACAAATGCCTCTAAGGTATTTTAAATGGATGAAATTGGTGGAAATGGAAATCCTTGCTTGGCTCATGGGTCTGATTTTTCCTTTTTTAAGAGAGTTTTCCAGCCTTGTCAATAGGATATAGCATAAAATCACCTTGCAATAAGTTCATCTGCTTCCAAAAATCTCTTCTCATCTGTGAATTAATACAAATGAGATTGCATGCTTATCATTTCAAGTAGCTAGCATGAGCCACCTTGATTCCAGTGATTTACTCAAAAACACATTGCAATGGCATTTTGAAAATGTGTTTTGACATGGTAATTGTTTGCTGAATAATATGTTTTTAACATATCATACACAGCACCCCCAAATTTAGGATTTTGCATTGGATCAGTAATTATAGTTAAATTTGTTTTACTTCCACTGCCTTCTAATAGTATTTCTGGATTTTACTATTATTAAACAAAATCAGTGGAAAAATCCCAATATTGCTTATTTTAAAAGGATTTTAAAATGAAAATAAGTGACTTCCCTGTCCATCAGAACTAAAATTGCAACATTCTCTTATCACATTCACACTTCCTCACCTCTCCCAGCTCTGCTTATAATTCTCTTCAGCACTTATTACTAAATAAATAAATGCTCTATAGTTCATTTATTTTCCTGGCTTATTGCTGTCTCCTCTTATATAATGTCAGATCATTTAAAGCAGAAATTTTATCTACTTTGTTCTCTGGAACAATACATGACATGTCGCAAGTGCTTAACAAATATTTTTGAATGAATGCACGACTATATACAAAATTATAGCTTCAGGTTCACAATTAGAGTAGTCTGAGTTCTCAGAGGTTTCCTGAGGTTTCAGCAGAAAATGGTTTTTGCAGATGGTTTCCAAAAGAACATGGATAAGAAGTTATGCTCTAACACTAAAGCTTTCTTTACAGGGAGGTGAAGGGAGTGAAACTCCTTAGTTCTGAGGTCTTCACTCATTCTCTTCATGATAGAATGAAGAAGAGCACTAGTAGGAGGGAGGACCAAAGCCTTTCCAGGCCTACAGCCAGGTTCCTGGTGAGCCTGAGCCAAAATGCCATAAAATTACTTTGGAAGCTTTCAAATTATTTATTTGCATTCATTGGAGTATTACATCCTGATGACAAGCCTGCACCATCCTCTAACATGTCCTAGAACCAAACACAGGATTTAATATATAATAGATGTTCATTAATATTTCTAGATTTGGTAAACATGCTGTACCTGTCTTGGGAAATTCCTAAATATTCCATGTAACTAAAGTTTCAACTCCTGTTTTGTGACTGAATATGTACCAATATCAAGATTTGGGGGAGGAATCACAAAGCATAACCAATACTTTGTGGTTCTAAGTGTTGAGAATATATAGATTTATATGAACAAGGTGTGAAAAGCTTTAAAAGAAAAAAAAATTGACCCTTAGAAGAGATTTTCAGGAAGGTTTGCATATCTGTGTTTTGATCTTATCACTAAAACATCTTTTCTAAAGATCTGTGGAAACAGATTTTATTCTAGGCACTTGGGATTTGTCAGTATGCAAAATAGATAGGGGTTCTTGACTTATGGAGTTCACATTCTATCAAGGACAGACAAACATTACACAATATTTCTAGAAAATAAGTAAATCATAAAATCTGATAGAAAATGTGTGCTGTGCAAAAACAAAAGTTAAATACAAGATTTGTCCAAGATCTAACCCCTGGAAACTGTGTATTCATATTTGACCTTATTTGGAAAAAGGGGCTTTTGCAAATAAAATTAAGATCTCACAATGAAATCACCCTGGATTTAATGTGGCCCCTAAATCCAATGGCAGCTGTCCCTATAAGAGTCATACAGAGGGCAGAAGGAGATTTGTGACACAGAGACACACATATGAGAAAGCCATGTGAAGACAGAGCAGAGATGGGCAATATGCAGCCACAAGCCGAGAAACACCTGGAGCCACCAGTCGCTGGAAGAGGCAAAGAGAGGTTCTTATCTCCCTAGAGGCTCCAGAGGGAACATGGCCCTACTGACACCTGGATTTCGGAATTCGGCCTCTACGGCTGAGTGAACGCATTTTTGTTGTTTTAAGCCACCAACTTTGTAGTAATTTGTTATGACAGCCTTCAAATCTAATTCATGGGGTAAAGGGGAATGAGGAGTGTGATGGTTGGGAGGTGCCCATTCCAATTTTAAATTGGTTGCTCAAATTAGGCCACAGAGAGAAGATGATATTTGGGAAAGACTTGTCAGTGATTCACAACATTAATTGTAAACAAACTTTTGGAACACAAATGTATAAATTTAGTTTTGGGGTAGTAAATATAAAATCAGCTATGCCTTTAGAATCAATTTAACCTAACTCACATGGGCAAGCCCAGAATGAACTGAACAATGAAGCGTCTCTGAGCACTGGCAAAATGAATGCAAACAAGATTAGCATGGTACAAGGGTCAAGATTATGGACTCCAGAGGGTAAATGGCTTGGTTTTGAGTCCTTGGTCTACTACATACTTTCTCTGTGACCCTGGATATGGGTCCCTGTGCCTCTGTTTTCCCATCTGGAAAATAGAAGTAATAATAAGGTTATTGTGAGGATTAGAAGAGTGAAAATACAACCTTAAGCAGTGCCTGACAAAATGCAAGCATTATAAATGTTAGCTATTATTCTTACAGGGAAAAGAAATTTTTCAAACACTTGTACCTATTGGGAAACTATCAGGAATCACATAAAAGGAGCTAAAAGACCCTTCTGGGAACATGGTAGAGAGAAAGGAGAGCTATTTTATGCAATCCTGACACCCTATACATCTAGATATAGATCTAGATATGTCTTATTAGAGAAAAAAAAATTGGGGTCTGAGGAAGAGGGAAAAGTTGTCATTTGGGGAGAAATCAGCATTGTTAACATGATGTTTCATAAGATGGGCAATAGAGTTTAGATTCAATTTTGCTTATTAATTGAGCATGGCACCTCCTGTGTTGCAGTTTCTCTCACTATGTCAGTGGTAATGACAATACTTTATAAGGAAATGTGGAGCATTGAATGAAGTGTTAAGGCAAATTCCCCCACAGGCTAGTTGTAAATTAGGTATTTCTGAAACTAGATTATCTTTGCGAAGATTGGTGTCCTAATATCTGTGGACTGCCCAGGACTGTGAGGAAGAATGAAGATAGAATGATTAACACATCTTTGGTAATTGTGCTATGCCAGGCTGTCCTAATCTGCTTATCTGCACTGCCTGCTGCTTCCTCCTGCCAGCCCTCATCAATGTCCCATCAGGCTCTGTGGAGCAGACAACCTGCTGCTGACTCGGCTTCTCGGCTGCAAGCTCTGCCTGCATGTCACTCTTCAGAGATGCCAAGGCTCTGTTTTGTTAGAGCTGGATGGTGACCTGGCCCATCCATACTTTACATGGGTTCCATGATTCTCTGATGCAGGCTTTGTGTTTCTACTTTTCCTACTTAAGGGAAATGTATTACATTCTAAGCAACTGCCTACCAACGTGAACTATCAGAATTACTCTTGACAGATTCTTAATCTTTTTGAAGTAAAGATCTCAGTGTTCCCATTCATTTCAGTTGACACTGTTTCTGTCCTTAGGTGGAGATTTCAAATAGGCTTCTTGAGTGTTTGCATATGAAGTAGAGAAAAATGGGATAATTTTCTGGTCTCTCTTATTGTTCATCTGCCAGTCTCTGTCAAATCAGTTGAGAATGAAGAGGAGGAAATTATTCCTACTCTATGGAAAATGGGCTTCACTGTCAAATTAATTATCTAGATACAAACTTTTTATTTCAAAGTGGTTTTCTGGGGGCAATTAATTAATTATTCTCACTTTATTCTACAATGTGTCAAGAGAAAAAAGGATTAGAAAACAATGACCAAGAAAATTAAGCAGCCGAAATTGTTATCCTTGCACAGGGGTCACATACCAAAAGTGTTATATGATATCCCTGTGGCAGGATATTGACAATTATTTGTCTATATAAATAAATTTCCACTAATTACATGAAGGTTAATCAATGTAAATATTCATAATTATATACACAAACTTTTGGCTTACTGCCTATTATTTTGTGTATGTGTGTACTACAGCCAGATGCTATCCAGGTGAAGAAAATAATGCAATCAGAATATTTTATTCAACACACAAACCTTCACCAACATAAATAATCATCACTTTTTTCTTCTTCATAATAATAATAGTAATTTCTAATATCAGACTTAGAAACATACAATTGTAAAGTGATATACATATATTTTTTGAAATTCATAGTCCTGAAAAAATTCATATATGTGTGTGGCTACATATAAGCATATATATGAATTATTTCTGAGCTATCAACTTCAAACAAATACCATGGGGGCTTCCCCACAAACATCACATTGATTTAATAAGCAATGTCATGTAGAGGAAAAACCAATGAACTCTGGGTTCAGATTTAAGTGTGAATACCCATCTGTTCAATTTAGTTACTCTGTGACCTGGAATAGATACTTAGCCTCATTTGGCCATAGTTTTAAAAAAATGAGGTTATTAATTTGTATCTTGGAATTATTGGTGGGATTAAATAGGACAGATAAATGTAAAATACATACAGAATCTACTCCATAGGTGATTGATGTTTAAGTTAACCCTTATTTAATAAATGTTAAATCTGACCCATTGTAAATTGGTATCAATATTTTTCCAATGAGTCTATGTATTTAATGCAAGTATTTTAGCCATTCCAGAACATTTTGTAGTATACGTTGTCATTCATTTCTAATATAAGAAAATTGCTAATGTGAAAGCTATTGTAAATATAATAATTGCAATGTAAAATTATTTCCCATAGTCTATATTATTCCCAAAGAGGAACATCAACCACAGAAATCTCAGTGTAATCCTTAAAGTATTCTTCCATAGTTTCAAAAATAATGTCAGTGGGCCTTACTTTGGAATATATGCTCCCCAATGTAACAGAGTTAGACTCATTTAAAATTTCCCTGCACAAGGCTCTTCTGCCCCTTTTATTTGAACCTGTAATTAGCACTACACTCTTTAAATATATGTCCCAGAGAGTTAAATCTTCCAGCTGTGCATGTGCCGGTTGAGACCTGAATATGAGCAGTGTTGCAACACCTACTCATCAGTTCACTGGACTCGCCCAGGGCAAGTATCAAAAGGATGATGATGGACAAAGCCCATCCAAAAAAACAGTATCTACAACTGCAAGCAAGACAGTTCCATCCATCTTCTCCATGGGATCTAAGCCCTCTCTCGATCAGAAACAAATTGGGCATCACCATCCCAAAATCCTCAAGATTGAGGAATGAACAAACATAAGGGGAGAATGCAACTATGGACTAAAATAGACTTATGATTATTCTAGCAATGGAAGAACTTGTATCATTGATAAAGGCAGTGGCCACTAGAGGTTGTGAGGGGAGAGAGAAGGAAGAATAGGTGTAATATGGGGCATTTTGGGGACATTTGAATTGTCCTGCATGACATTGCAATGATGGATATAGGCCATTATACATTTTGTCAAAACCTATAAAAATGTGCAGTGCAAAATATAAACTATAATGTAAACTATAGACCAAAGGTTCTTAACAAGGGGTCCGTAAACTCGAATTGAAATTCAAAAAAACGTTATTCTTGTGGGGACATGTTGGTGTGGGTGTGATATATTTATTAAATAATACACAGTATAGTGTGGACTTAGTAAGGGGTCTGTGTTTTTCACCTGACTGGCAAAGGGGTCCATGGAACAATAAAGGTTAAGAACCGTAGCTATAAACCATGGTTAGTAACAATGCTTCAAAATGTTACAATTGTAACAAATGTACCACACTAATGAAAGATGTTGTTAATGAGGGAAATGTGGGAGAAGAAGCGTCGGTGTATATGGGAATCTCCTATATTTTTGATGTAACATTTATGTAATCTTAAAGCTTCTTTAAAAATAAAAATATTAAAATTTTTTTAAAAACCTAAAAAAAAAATAATGACCATGTATGGAAGAAACCCATGTGCTTCTGAAAGTGCTGACTTCCTCCTGGAAATTAGTTGAAACAATGGAAAAATCTGACTGATGATTAATTAAAGGTGTGGATTTGCTCTGAACATTTAACTTACTGCTTGTCTATATTTGCATTCGAGTCTCTTCATTGCATCTCTGAAAACTCTAGACCAAACCATAGTTTAAACTCTCCATCCATTCTTTTCCTCACAGAGGTAAGCTGTCCTTTTTCCCAGCATGAAATTTTGGACCATATGTTGCTCTGATCTTCTACTGTGAAGTTAAGCTCCTACTGTCTCACAGAAAATTGTATCGCTAGGAGACCAATCATGCAGCAAAACAATTTTATATGTTCAGCATATATAAAGAGGAATGAAAGCAGAATGATAGAGAAAAATAAAAACAAAAAAGCATATTTAAAATTATTTGTGTGCAACTCTGTATGCAGTTTTCCATAGGAACAGTGTTATTTATAAAGGTTAGATTTGCAAACAAAGTAATTAAATACCTAAAATATGCATTTATGTTTTTTAATATGGTAAATAAGACTACTAAAATACAGTTGTTTCACTAAGGGGTATTGATTCAATTATTTTTAGAAGAAGCAGAATATACTGAATTAAAGCAGATACAGATTTTTTAAAAATGTATCCTGAAAGCTAATGTTTGAGTAAAAGCAAGTTAAGAAAATAAGAGGAAGTAAATAGATGTTTCAGACAAAATTCTGAAAACAGCTTTGAACAAAAAAGAAATGAACAGGTTGATTATTATGTTATGGGTTTTCTTCTGCCTGAATATACATACTTGCATTACTCTTATACTTATCAGGCACAATTAAGTTACTTTTTGGCTCATTATTATCCTGAGGGCAAGATATAAAATAATGAGAAGGTTAGAAGGACTACAAAATGAGTACCTGAGGTGAATCTACTTAACTGTCAGCAATGAATAAAATCAAGTTGGGGACAATATTTCCTCAGGAAGTTTGTAAAGGGAGCAAATGAGCAAGGGATGTTGTTCTGGTATCCATTTCTCCCCAGCTGCTTCTAGCTATCATTTAATACAATGCTTTTGTTGCTCTTCAGAGTTGATGTTGAGGTTGGGTGGGCAGAATAGCATTGATTTCTGTAAAGGAGAGGGGAAATAATCTTTCACTTGTAGGTAGATAAGACCAGATAGATATTCGTAACTCATAGCATCATGTATTCAGAAAACAATGAGAGGGGCAAGTGGATGTGGCTCAAGCAGTTGGGCACCCACCTATCACATGGGAGGTCCCGGGTTTGGTTCCCCTTGCCTCCTAAAGAAGATTAGCAAGACATCAAGCAGACACGATGGGCTGGTACGGTGAACTGACACAACAAGATGATGCAACAAAGAAACACAAAGAGGAAACACAATGAGAGACACAACAAGCAGGGAGCGGAAGTGGCTCAAGCAGTTGAGCACTTGCTTCCCACATGGGAGGTTCTGGGTTCAGTTCCAGATGCCTTCAAAAAACAAAAAAACAAACAACAAGCAAATAAATGAAAAAAAACACAGGGGAGTACTCAGTGGTTGAGCACTGGCTTCCCACATACAAGGTCCTAGGCCAATTCCCAGCCCTGGTACCTCAAAACAACAACAACAACAGCAAAAAAAAAAGAAAATTTGGCAGATACTAAAAAAAATTAAAAAAGGAGGAGCAGGTGTAACTCAGTGGTTTGAGCATCAACTTCCCATATACTAGGTCCTGGGTTCAATCCCAAGTACCTCCTAAAAACCAAACCAAACAAAAAAAAACAAACAAAACTTAATGCTGATCACGACCCACTAATAGGTTGTCACCTTCAGTTTGAAAAAAATATTTTCTCTGAGTGGTGCAATGTTTCCAATTACTCCTGAAGAAGCTAGCCACGAAGGAACCATGATCCTTGTGTCCAGAGTGTACAATGTTCCTCATGTCCAAGTGAATATTTTACCCTGTCCCCTCCTTGGGATTTGTGGGGGAAAGAAGAAGATAAGTCTGATTTCTCTATTTCATTTTGTTTCACTTCTCCTTTACAATCCCTTTATAAGTATACAGGTTTTCGCTTTCTCTTACTTCTTAAAAGTGTCTCCTCCTTTGTCCTACCCACATTTTGCCTGGGCTGTAAGCTTCAGGGCTCTGCCTTAATATAGGAGGGGCATCCACACCACACTACGAGATAAGGAATAGTCTCCCTCGTAGCGTCTGCTTGTTTTTCTGTATTGTCAATATTCTATGTAGAGATCAGACCGCTCTTTCTTAACTGTCATTTCCCATATTCAAATCATCTCCTTGCATTTGGATAAAGCCTAGACTTCCCTGTAGTAAGCAGAGGGTAGACAATGACCCGATCTTCTGGCCTTTGGCTGCCCCTTAGACTTCAGCTCACAATTCCACCTCTACCCTCACTGTCGTCCAGCCACACTGGCATTCTTTCTGTTCTTAGAACAAGAAATACATTGTTCCCACCTTAGTACTTTTGCACTCTATGTTCCCTCTGCATCTTTTAAGTTGACATTGTGTGATTTAATGTAGTTAAAATGCAACCCTTGTTTCTCTGTCATTGTTCCAAATCTGTGATTTTTCAAACTTGATTTGGCCATGGAAATATTTCTTCAAGCATAGTTTAAATGAAAGTTTAATAAATGGAAATGAGAGTGGGAGACTTTATTATGACCACAACCTCCAATCATTACTTTATCCCCTATTTCTTTAGATGATCCAAAGGGGGCTTGCAAAACCACTAGAAAAACTTCAATCATTGTCTCATGGTATATATTATGTTTTGTCTTGTGATGTGGTAAAATCACACTTAAATGAATGCATCGAATTTATTTTTATACAAATTAACATTTTTAAAATATGAGTGGAAGAAATATCTTGCAATTATTAATTCAACAGAGCCCATTTTCTCTGAGTTCTTCAGTCCAAATTGCAACTGTTCTTAATCTGCTCCTAATGTTCCTTTATTTAGTTTTAATTTTAAAATATCCCCAAGGTCATTCAAGTTTGGGAAATGTTATTTTAGGCAATCTATTAGGCAACGATTGTATAATAGGTGGCAAAAGAAGATTCATTATATATAAAAAAACAAAACTATTTTGTCATCTGCTCAGTATTGGTTGCATTTTTGCAAAATAAATTACAAGCAAATTTTTAATTGAATTATTCTTTTCTATTTTTTGTCAAGAAATAGATTCATAACTCTACCAGATCATCATCCTGTGAGTCAAGTTAGTTTGTTGAATTTGAGGACAGTGGAGGGAGTTCACTTTGTTCCACTATTTTTCCAAAATTCCTTTCTTGAGGTGATACTTAGATGTATCACAAGGGACGTTAGCTAATCATTTTTATTTTTTTCTCCTCAGAAATTTTAAGTTCAGTTACTGAGAATTGTGTTTCCCTCTTAGATATATATATACCCAACTAGAATTATAATAAAATGATCAGACAAATTCGTCGAGTTGAAGAATATACATCATATATTACTCTCCTTTCATGAAAAATTATCGATTAAGTCATCTATATATAGTTTTCAATGTCTCATGTTACATTCTTTCTTGGTATCTATAAAATAAAGCTCCAATTTTACAGTAAACTGCCTTATCAAGGTCTCAATTCCTCCAATGGTCAATTCTCTATCTTCATCTTACTTAATTTAACAATAGCATTTGAGAGAATCGATAACCATCTTCCTTAGAATGCTTGGTTTCCAGGGACCCAACCATGCCTGATTTTTCTTCCACCACTCAATCCATTTCTCTTACATTTTTCCTTGGATCATTGACCACTAAATATTGGAGTGGTCCAGGACTCTGTCATGGGCTTCTTTTCTTCTCTAGCTATGTTCAGTTCACTATTGACCAATTTCAATCATTATGTAAGTTTGTGACTCCACAATTTATCCTTTCAACCAAAATCTGTTCCCTGAATTCCACTTGAAGGTTTATTATACAAATAAATACCAACAAAACTGAGCCTAGAAAAATTGCTTAGCCCATATGCTCAAAGAAGCTCAAAGATGTCTGCTGAATGAATGAATAGCTCCTTATATTCTCCTTCAAACATTTTTTTCTTGTAATCTTCCTTATCTTACCATAGGCAAATAGATTCTTCTAGTTGTACAGGCCCAGACGGGTGTGGTCAGCAATGATAATAGTTCCAGAATCACAAGGTCTGGACAGCATATCCTCCTTAGTTTGCTAAGTGTTCGTGTTTAGAGCCCAATTGCTTGTTTTACCCATGTAAATGACAAGGATAAAGGAAATCTTGTCTATTAATGAGATTCAATGCTTTACATAGAGCTTTCATGGAAAAATCAAGAGATTGGAATCAGCAATAAAATCAGTAATATTGAATGATAAAAAGAATAGTCATACAAAGCCTTCAAAGTTAAGGCAAAATGGTTTTGAACTTCTATTTCTTTAGCTAGCCAAAATAACAAAAGGCAGTTATACTAAAATAAAACATTTTCAAAAATAAAAGAGATCAGAACATTTGTTTCATACACATCCTTTCTGGAGGGATAAAGGTAAAAATTGCCAGAGGACATAATCTGGTAAAACAAAAAAGGAACACAAGGTAAGAGAAAATAATATGTGCTGTAACGGATTATCTAACTGTTCTATACACAGATTAGAAATTCCAGGATGACAGCTGGAGAGCATGTCATTAAAAAAAACAAAGGTTCAAATTGGAAGAGGAAGTCAGAGCATTCCATAAAAAATGTATTCAAGAAGAAAAGTATATTCTCTTTCAAGAATGCCACAATTGTGAATCTAGAAGCTATTAATGGTACAATGGAGGAATATAATTTCCTTACCTACAAAAGGAAAAACAAATAGAAAAATGTGGAAAAGAAACAAAATTACATAAAAGGAAAGATTGCCAAGTCATGAAGCAAATTAAATTGTGGCAAGATTTTGAGTGACTAAGAAATGAAAATCCAATAAACCTGTGGCTTCATCATATTCTTTTAACCTACACAGAAATAGTGCCAAAGATTGAATTTGCTTCTTATTAGTGCAAAAATTGACTTGTTTCTGCAAAAATATTATAAATCCTGCTATTGATTTTCAATTTTTAGAATCAACCTATAGACAAAACTTGAATAATTAAGTTATGGATCTGAATGTCAATATTTAGAAAATGTACATTAGAAAATAATGGTAATTAAGTATTTTAATAGTTAAAAATGAAATAAAATAATGTTCCAACTGGTAAAACTCCATAAGAAGATGTTTAAGGAAAAAGCATGAAATTTACTATAAATAAAGTTGTTACTTTCCTCATCAGATGTAATACATCAATCACTTTTCTAAGGCAGTCCATGTAACAAGATTAACTTCTTAAATATAATTATAGATAAAAACAATAGGGTGGGAAATATCTAATTGTGTATTTTATATTTGATTTTATTATACTTAATTTTATAAGTGGAAATAGTTTCAAACCATTTCTAGAATGGTATTCAATAAAATGTTAAATAAAAGTGGCTACTGTTAGATGAGGAATTACAAATAAATTTTTTTATACCTTCCATTTTTAAATACTTTTTTCATTAGAATGAATTTTTTTATAATCAAAATACTTTAAAAAGGGTATTTTGAAAATAAAATTAATATTCTTAGTTATGTTTTGATTTCCTTATGTATAATGTCAGTCTTCTAAAGGAAAATATTTTGAAAATTTTATATAATAACTAAGTAACCACAAGATGGCAACTTCTCTCCCTGTGTTTGCCCTTGCTCTCTGTGGTAGATAGTCTTTTAATAGGGTCAGGGTTGATGTGAAGGGTGGGAATTCCTCCCATCTCCGTATGTGGATATCACTACCCACATGGAGAGGCAGAATCTGAGTTGGCCTTATGTCCAATAAAACTTTAAAAATGTGGTTCAGGATATCTGAATCCAGGCCTTACGAAAACTGGCAGCTTCTGCTTCCAACATCTTGGAACCAAGGTGTCATGTTGTAAGAAATTCCAGGCCAGGCTCCAGAATTGTTAGGGGCTACAATGGAGAGGTGTGGAGGTGAACTATGAAGCCAGCTGATTCAGTCATATGAGTGATCTTACACTATACCATAAGGTGCAGAATAGCAGCCAAGCTGAACACACTCAGTCCCCATACTCATGGAAAATAGTCATTGTTGATTTAAGTCATTGAATTTGGAGGTGGTTTATTATGCAGGCACAGATAACAGATAACAGACAACAGACACACTCACCAAAGTATATAGTGTGTTCATACAATAAAGCCTGAAAGGCAATAAAATGGGATATTTTGTCTGGAACAATTTAAGTCATATGCTAATTTTAAAGCAGGGTATAAGCTTCCTGACCTCCTGAAAAACAATTACTTGCTAGAGTTGTGATTTAATTACAAACATATGAAAGCTAACAGTGTTTATCAAATAGTAACTCAAATTCAAGGAATTTGCAATCCCCTAACTGTTCCAGGCAAGGCATATATAATAGAACAGCATCTATGAACACTGAGAGATCTTAATTCCTTCCTGACCTATTAAAATAACATTTAGAATCCTTCTGGATAGAAATCATTCTGAGAATTGCATTCAGCATTCCAAGCACTGCCTTTGCACTGTTTCTCTAGGGCCTGCTCTACTGGGGAAAGAGTGAAGGACTGTTTTGATTTTGTAATAGCTTAAAATCATTTCAAGATATCCTATAATTTTTACATCGAACTTTATGCATAAAAAATTAGATTGACCTAAGTTTATCTCTTTAGAGAACTGGCTTTTCAAATTTAACCTTGACCAGTTATAAATTTAAGTGATTTTATCTTTTCTATTAAATGCAAAATGTTTTGTCCTTTGGTTCTAGAGGCAAATTTCACCTTCTTTCTACTGAAAATGTCAGAAGTCATTCAAAAAAAAAATTACCTTAAGCATCTATGCTACTATCTCAAGATGTTCCCATATCATAATAAGTTGGCAACATATTTAACTAGTTTGTTTTAAGCTTCTTAATAATTAATTGTTGGTAAAGTTTAAAATTATATTTATTTTCCTACTAGGCATGACTTTCAGATAATTTTTACTTATATACCAATGAAATATTTGTGAAATTAATAAAAATAAATGGGCTTTAATGCTTATTTTCATTACATTAAAGCATTAAAGTGTTTTAATGTATAATATTTAAAGCATTAATTTGTTCATGCTATGTGTTATATTCAAAGACAAACAAGAAACATCAATATAATATTGTAAACACTAACAGCTTGGTTGTTTTTGTTATTCATTACACGATTCACTTTTAAATAAAAACTTGCAAAAAAGCACATCATACTTTGCCTTATTGATATTTTCCTACCATCATGTTTTTGCCTACATTCAACAGATTGTTTTATATTTATTGTAGAAACTAGAATAAAATATTAGAAAAAAAAATGTGAAATTCTCCATAGGAATAAGAAAATTGAGTTCCAAGTATGAAGACTAAAAAATCAGGAAGCAGAGAGAAAAGAAAATTGAATTAGAAAACCTAGAGTACAAAGAAACAAATGGAGTAGTAGAAAAGAAAATTGGCCTTTCATTAGTGAAGAATAGAACTAACAAAACAGAAAATCAATTCACTGATATGATGGATCAAGTTGAGTTGCCTACCCAGACAGGAAAGAAATCAGAACATATGCAAAAAAGGGATATATGAAGAATATAAGGGTGATAAAATATGCATATCCTAATGAGGAAAACTAGATCCATGCATGGTTGAAATTAGGATCTTGAAGCAGAAGAAATAATCCAGGTCAAATTCTAATAATATCAAGCTGAGGAGAAAAATATCCTGAGTCAGCAAATTAAAATAATTAACTCTTCAAGGAAAAGGTAACCAAATCAGCACCCAAGCAGGATATGTTTTAATAATATTTTTAAACTGAAGAAATAAAAAAATACTTAATTTCTAGAAAGAAAAATTAAATACCCTTCAAAGGGACAAAAGTGATCTCAACACAGGTTCTTCCTCTGATAAGCTGAACACCAGAAGTTAATGTGGCAGTATAAAACAAACAAACAAAAAATAACAACTGTGAGTTGAAAAGATTGTGATTCTAAGATTTGATATTCACTGAAAATTTAAGCTTCCAATTATATATGAAGTACATTTACAAATCAGAGATATCAAGGCATATGTAACACTCTGTGTTAAGTGCATCCAATCAGAGTTCAAAGGTCACAAATAAATTAAAAACAAAACCAG